>MU788573.1:68833-124019 GCA_026770625.1 Nicotiana glauca
GGGGGGGGGGTATAAAATAAAAGAGAGATTTTCGGTGATTATTAAGAAAGAAAGAAAAAAGAAACATAATCTTAAATGTAGGAGAGTTATTGGAAATGGATTGTAACTGACAAGCTAAAATTAAGGGATCTTGAATTTTTTCTTTTTAATAGTTTTGCATATAACTTGTAAATATAGATATACAAAGTAATTAACAAGGAACCTAAATAAATGTGGTAAATAGGTTTTTACTATACTATAGCTAGGTAAAAATCTCCATTTTTATTTACCTAAAAAAAATACTATTAAAAAATTATATTTTTCGATCACTATAATTTTTGTGTGAATTAGCAAAAGTTTTATAATTTTTGTACGAGAAAATATAGTTATATGAGTAAAAAAAAATCATAGTTATATGAGCATTTTGAAATTTGCCATGTTGCCTAAAGAAACAAACTTTAAATGGGTAAGATTTTAGTGAAATATATGACGTTTTGCAATTAGCAATTAGTTCAACGGCATTGCTTGCTCATACCAGAGAGAAGAAGCCGATATTTATTAGCTCAGATGCAGTTTTGTCATTTCCAAATCTTTATTCGGGCATTGTTAATTCTATTGTTGTTATACAATGTGATTTGATATCAAATAATACTGAAATTGGTGCATAAGTTATATCTGGATAAATTACACTAAATTGAATTTTTCAAATCAAACATTGGATAAAAATAATGCAGATTTGAATATCATGATTACTTATCTTATGAGGCAAACCAAACGGGGCATTAGTGCATGTTCTCTTTTACAATTTACTCATATTCTAAACTCTTTCTTTTTAAAATTTTCACTTTATTATCTCTATCTTCTTACAAAATATTAAAAGTATTTTCTTTAATTCCATGAAGGTAAAATAGGAGAAACAAGAACAATTATATTCTTGGACTACCCCAAAAAAATGATCTGAAAATGTACATTTCTTATATATTAAGTATACATATAATATGCATAGTCAGTAAATATATTTTGTATATTTGGGCTAACGCATGTAACTAATTTTGGCCAACAAACTAAAAAAAAATTCAAAACTATAAATAAGAAGAAGAGATTTTGTAACAACTCCAAAGTACAGATTGTATTGATGGTAGTATTTAACAATTACAATTCAACAAAGTAGAACAATAGTAATGGAAATACAAAATGCAGAAGCTAAGTAAGATAGAATAGAATCAAAGAAGAGGATGAGAAGCTAGACTCATAAATGGGGAAGAGATGACTCGGACATTTTTGTCAACGGTATTCGCATGCCTTGCATGTCTCCCTTGATTCCAAATATAACTCCCCGATAATCTATTCGATTGTTTAATTCTTGGGTTTTCTCTTAAATTAGGTCCTGACCTAATAGTCCTAACTGGATCAGTCTTGTTCCACAAATTTGGCCCATAAGTCCTTACTGGGGACATTTACATCTATACCCGCTTTTTGTGTCACATTTTACCGTGTGCTCGCTTTGCAAAAAAAATTACAAGCGTACCCGCTTTTTTGCATAACTTCAGCATACGGGGCTAAAGTAGCAAAGGCAATCACGTAAAACCTCAGCATTCTAGTAGTCGGGCCTGAAGTTCAGTTCTAGAACTGAAGTTTTTGTGTTGTAACTGGAAACTTCAGCTCTAGAACTGAAGTTTTTTTACCACCTATTAATATTACATACTAGAGCTGAAGTTTCCAGTTACAACACAAAAACTTCAGCTCTAGAGCTGAATTTTTTTACCACTTATTAATATTACATACTAGAGCTGAAGTTTTCAGTTATAACACAAAAACTTCAGTTCTAGAGCTGAAGTTTTTGTGTTGTAACTGGGAAACTTCAGCCCACCTATTAATATTACATACTAGAGCTGAAGTTTCCAATTACAACACAAAAACTTCAGCTCTAGAGCTGGAGTTTTTGTGTTGTAACTGGGAAACTTCAGCCCACCTATTAATATTACATACTAGAGCTGGAGTTTTTTGTGTTGTAACTGAAAAACTTCAGCTCTAGAACTGAAGTTTTTTTATCACCTATTAATAGTACATACAGTTGCTCGTCTTGTATTAGCTGGTACCTCACCAGACGAAACTAGTGCGATAACAGAGTAAATTATGTTTTGCTTAACTGGAAGTTAACGAAGTAAACTATGTTTTCCTTAACTGGAGTTAACTAAATAAACAATCAGATAACTTTGTTCGTCAATGCCTTCGGCAAATAGAAACAAATTATAATATATTTTTTCTTTTTGCTTGAAATCATGTTACTGGTTAATTCATGGTAAATAGCACGTATTTGGTCTTGCGTTGGGATATAACTTTGAGGAGGAGAAAGAGGAGAAAGGGAGAGGAGGAGAAGGGGGAGAAAGAAAGCTGAAATTATTTAAAAAATGGATACAAGTTAAAAGTTTTTAAAAAAATGAATATAGATTAAATAAGGGCGAACAAATACGGCGCCCCGTGCAATTTTTACGTATTAACCTTGTTCACAACAGATTTCGTGTAAATTAAAGACGTGCTCTAAAGACATAATGTAACTCAAAGTTGACTGGTGGTTTGAATTTGGAGCTTCCCACTTTAAAGACAATAAAAATAATATTAATACTAGCCAACATTAATCTTTAGTATGTATCTGTAGATGTTAACAATTACACAATCAAGCAAGTAGCAACATAAATGTTATTTCTGTATTTAGAGAGCTATATAAAACTTTTATAAATAAATTGTTGGAATTTAAAGGCATTGGGCTTTAAAGTCTGAGAGTGTGAATTGGAAATGGTGGGAAATTAAATGGAGGAAAATGAAAATTTGAATGAAGTGAACTTTTGACTTGCACTTTGAGGGACAACTACATTTGTGTGCTTATATATAGAATTACTTCTTAAAGCTTTTAAAAGGAGTTGAAGAGAATGAACCCTCGCGCCGTCGTCGTCGCTTGCTCGACTCGGCTTCGGCTTCGTCAAATTTTGGATTTGGGTTTGTCAAATGATCGATCGATAAGATTATTTTTTGGACAAAATTTATTTAATTAATTATTCAGTAATTAATTAAATGCCAGATTACTACTGAAGATTCTCCTGGCGTAACTTTGGCTTTGGATCTGGATTTGGATTTGTCAAATGATCGATCGATAAGATTATTTTTTGGAAAAAATTTATTTAATTAATTAATTAATAATTAATTAAATGCCAGATCACTGCTGAAGATTCTCCTGGCGTAACTGCGGTAGGAACGCGCCAGAACTCTGCTGCAGATTCAGAGGGCCACTCTGGCGGCGTAAACTTCTGAAAAGACACCTTTTCCAGAACAAACATCATACCTCTTCCAATAATTGCCTATAAATTCAGAGGCATGACTTCGTTTTTAATACACCAAAAACATTACAGAACTTCCTTCTTTCTGAAAATGCTGCATTCTAATTCGCAGTCTCTCTCTCTCAAATTCGTAAGTGTGATTTTGCTCCGTTCTTTAAGTTCGTTGGTATCCTGCAGTTTGTATTACCACTGTTGCAGGAAGGTTATTCCATTTTATCCTGGGAGAATTTAATCCATTACCTTGGCAACGAGTGAGGGGGTTAAAATTCCTTAAGGACGCACAAGCAAATTGTGTATTCGGAATATTTCTTAATCTCTACTGTTTTTTCCAGTTTCTTTATTCTTCTAACAGTTTTCTGATTTTGTGTTTTAACACAGTAGCGTTCACAAGCTTAAGGAATTTTATATATACTAACGTTTCTGTGTTAAAATATATATTATAAACTGTTATCTATATTTTGTATATTGTTTTGGAGACTAAAGCCTTCAAGCTTTCTACTCCAAAAATTGTTCTGTTCGGTTTAAAGTATATCAAAACTTTACCGGAATAATAAACGTACAGGTTTGAAGTATATAAAAACTTCACCATTGTTACATGTTGTATGTTTGGTTTGGTATTCAGTTTGAAGATATCAAAACTTCACTGATTGAACAAATTTCTGTCTTGTTTCCAACTCTATAGAAAAAATGACGAATGAAAACCAAACTAATGGAAATGTTGCGGGAACGGGTGCTAATGTTACGAGTGTTGCTGCCTCGTCAAGCCGTTCAACTCCTGCTCATGCTATGGCACCAGCAGAAAAACCCGAAAAGTTTTTCGGTATCGACTTCAAACGTTGGCAAATGAAGATGCTCTTCTATCTTACTACGTTGAGTTTGCGGCGATTCATTAAGGAGGATCCTTCGGTCTTGGCAGAAAATACTCCAGACGATGAACGACTTGCTGTAACTGAAGCATGGAAACATTCTGATTTCTTGTGCAAAAACTATATTTTGAGTTGTTTGGAAGATGGCTTGTACAATGTATTTAGCGTCATGGAAACTTCAAAAATATTATGGAATGCGCTTGAGAAGAAGTACAAGACTGAGGATGCAGGACTTAAGAAGTTCGTGGCTGCTAGGTTTTTGGATTTCAAGATGATTGACACTAGGTCAGTCATAACTCAAGTCCAAGAATTATAAGTCATTGTGCATGACCTCCTTGCTGAAGGTATGACCCGAATTAATAATTTTATTAATAAGATTTATCTTGTTATTAATTATGAATTTGGTATTGAAGGTATGGTCATAAATGAGGCCTTTCAAGTCGCTGCTTTCATTGAGAAATTACCTCCGCTGTGGAAGGATTTTAAGAACTATCTTAAACACAAGCGGAAGGAAATGACACTAGAAGACTTGATTGTTCGTTTGAGGATAGAAGAAGACAACAAAAATGCTAAAAAGAAGTCATGTGGAAACTCGACAATAATAAGGTCAAACATTGTTGAGGAGGCACCACAAAATAAGAAGAGAAAGTAGGCCTCTGGACCAAAGAACTACCCAAGCATGGAGAAGTTCAATGGTAATTTCCACAACTGTGAAAAATCTGGGCATAAGGCCGTGGATTGTCGTGCGCCAAAGAATGATAAGAAGAAAAAGAATCAAGCTAACATGGTTGAAAATGCTGAAGAAATGGAGGACTTGTATTCCATGTTGTCTGAATGCAACCTGGTAGGAAATCCGAAAGAATGGTGGATAGATTCTGGAGCCACCCGCCATGTTTGTGCTAACAAGGAGTTATTTTCTTCTTATGCCCCCGCAGGACCCGACGAGACAATTTTCATAGGAAATTCGTCTATAGCCAAAATTGAAGGAGTTGGCAAGATTGCGTTGAAGATGACGTCGGAAAAAATAGTGACTCTAAACCAAGTTCTCCATGTTCCAGAAATTCGCAAGAATCTTGTGTTTACCTCACTTCTTGTCAAGAATGGATTCAAATGTATTTTTGTTTCAAATAGTGTTGTATTAAGTAATAATGATGTGTATGTAGGAAAAGGTTACCTGAATGAGGGCCTTTTTAAGCTAAATGTAATAGTAGTTCCTATCAATAAAGTGAATGCTTCTTCTTACTTACTTGAGTCAAACACTTTATGGCATTCGCATTCAGGTCACGTAAACTTCAAAATATTGCGAAAAATGATAAATTTAGAAGTATTGCCAAAATTTGATTGCATTAATTCCAAATGTCAAATATGTGTGGAATCAAAGTATGCTAAGCATCCTTATAAATCGTTGAAAGGAATTCAAGTCCTTTAGACTTAATTCACACAAATATTCAGAAAAAGTATTTTATTACTTTTATTGACGATAGCACGAGATATTGCTATCTTTATTTACTTAATAGTAAAGATGAGGCAATTGATTCTTTCAAGCAATACAAGAGTGAAGTTGAAACACAACTAAACAAAAAGATCAAAATGATAAAAAGTGATAGGGGTGGCGAATATGAATCTCCTTTTGAATAAATATGTTTGGAAAATGACATTATTCACCAAACAACTACCCCTTACTCTCCATAATCTAACGAAATTGCGGAGAGAAAGAATCGAACATTGAAGGAGATGATGAATGCATTGCTGATAAGTTCTGGCTTACCACAGAATTTGTGGGGGGAAGCTATATTTACAGCTAACCGAATAATCAACCGTGTACCTCATAGTAAAACACAGTCCATTCCTTATGAAAAGTGGAAATGAAGGAAGCCCAGCTTGAAATACTTCAAAGTGTGGGGGTGTCTAGCTAAGTTACAAGTTCCTAAACCTAAAAGGGTTAAGATAGGTCCAAAAACGGTTGATTGTGTATTTATTGGATATGTAACCAATAGCAAGGCATATCATTTTCTGGTTCATAAATCAGAAAATCCTGAGATTCACGTTAATACGATAATAAAATCAGATAATGCTAAATTCTTTGAAACTATTTATCCGTATGAAAAGGAAAGTGAAGTGACCTACCAAAATTCAAAACGACCCTGGGAGGAAATAACAGATGGTACGCCTAATGAGGAAAATCCGAGAAGAAGTAAACGTCAAAGGACATCTACTTCATTCGGTCCAGATTTTTTGACTTTTCTGTTAGAAAATGAGCCTCGTACCTTCAAGGAAGCAATGTCTTTCTCAGAAGCACAATATTGGAAAGAAGTTGTCAATAGTGAAATAGAATCCATATTGAGCAACCATACCTAGGAATTGGTTGATCTTCCTCCAGGTAACAAAATATTGGGTTCTAAATGGATTTTCAAGAAGAAAATGAAAGACCATGGTACTATTGACAAATACAAGACAAGACTTGTTGTCAAAGGATTTAGACAGCAAGAAGGCCTTGACTATTTTGACACATACTCGCCGGTAATAAGAATTACATCCATTCGGATGCTAATAGTGTTAGCCGCCTTGTATGGCTTCAAATCCATCAAATAGATGTAAAAACAACCTTCTTAAATGGTGATCTAGAGGAAGAAATTTACACGAACCAGCCTGAAGGGTTTGTGGTTCCGGGAAAAGAAAAGAAGGTGTGTCTATGAGCACGTGATTTTTGCCCTAAGTGAATTATTCCCAAAAAATTCAAACAAAATGATTTCTTTATTATTTTATAATTTTTGTGAATTTTGTGTTATTTTCTGACAATTGTTGCATTTTATCTGTGCATTTTAACTCACATAAAAAGTATAAAAAAATATATTTGGCATTTGTTTGAGATTTAATTTCGTATTTCAGGATTAAGTAGTAGTTAAAATTGCTTGAAAACAAAGAAAATAACAAAACTGGCCTTTTTGCATTTTTAGTTTCAATTTTTCTTAATTTGTGTTTAATTAGGAATTAGGGTACTTGGGAATTAATTTTAGGGGTCAATTTGGTTTTATTTTAATTTAGTATTTCATAAAAAATTAGAAAATATAAAATAATGAAAAATGCAAATACAAAATAAAATAAATAAAAAGAGAGAAAAAAAGGAAAACAAATAAAAAAGAGAGGGACTTTATAAAGTGCCAAATTGGGTTGTGCTAATTAAAACTATGCTAGCCCAAACTTCAAATTGTCCAAACCGGCCCATACCCTCTTCCAACCCATCCATCCCAAGTCCCCGACCCAGTCCGAATAGGCAATGTGTGAAACGATGCCGTTTGGCGCCAAAGAATCCAGACCCTCCATTTTCCTAATCCAACGGCCCAGGATCCATCTAACCCATTAAATAAAATTGTCTGAAATTCACTGAAACCCTAAAAAACATCCACTGTCTTCCTCGTACTCACAACCCTGTAACGCCACCGTCGCCGCCGCCGGAGAAAATGCAATTTTCTCCGGTGGCTCCCAGAATTACACCCCTATACCGCCTCAACGTCCCCGTCACGAATCTACCACTATCTCATCTCGAATCCCACTGGAACCTCTCGAATAATCAAAAAGGGCTTTGTCATCTCCGCCACCCACGGCGGCGCTGCCACCCAATTGCCTCCAAATTTACACCCTTGCATCGCCTTAGTCTCCTCATCACCAATCAGTAAATAGTCCTCCTCAAATCATGACCTAACCCTTCGAATTTCAAATTCAAATTCGGTCAAAAAACCCCAATTCGTTCAATCGGTTTTAAATTAACACACCATGGTCTCCTTGCTTCCCTCATGGTGAATTCGACGTCATTGGCCCTCGAACTTCACTAAAGTCAGTCGAATATTGAATCCAAAATTGGCCAGTAAGTTTTCTTTTCTTTATTCATATTTTTTGTTCTTGTTTCGATATTTGATTTTAAGTTTTTGTTAAGTGCTCAAGTACTTTAAGCTTAGTTTTTCACCTTAATTCAATAGGTTTCTTCTTTTCTGATTAGTATGTTCATTATGATTGATCAATGCCAGTGTATTGTTGGGCTTTTTCTTAGATTTTTCATCTGTTTATTAGTTAGATTAGTATAGCTTAATGTGATACTTAATTCTGGTTGTTAATGTTGTTTAATCGATAATTAGATAAGTGGTGAATTAGGATTACATTTGTTCAGTTGAAGTTCAATTCAGAATTTAGGAAGTTGTTTGTTTATAGCTGCAAATTTAGTGTAACTTCAGGGGTATTTGGGTACTTAGGACTGGGCAGAAATGTTGTAGGTTATACTAGATTTTCCTAGAACACTCTAGAATGGTCTAATTTGAAATTTTAGGAAAACATAGTGTGTTTACTTGTGTAACAAGTCAATAAGTAAGGGACTAAAGCTGAAATTGAATAAGGACTAAAAAGAAAAACTGAAAATCTGATAGGCCTCATTTGTGCTTCTTTCATAAGTTTTGAGCCATAAAATTCCCCCCCAAAAAGCTCTCTGAGCTTTCAGATCTAGATTTGAAATTCCACTTTCAAAAACCACAAAAAAAAAAAAAATTACTGTTCCATTAAAATTCTAAGCTGATTGCAATTTCTTTGGGACTGATTCACATCTTTAGTTCCAACTTTGGTAGCTGAAGTTTAAATGTCCATGTCGAGTGAATTTGAGTCCATTTAAGTGGGTTTTGTTTGAGTTTTGCAGTAGTGAAGCTTTAGAAGAATTTCAAGTTCAATTCCGAGTCAATTTGGGTGCATTCGAGTGACTTGTGGTTGATATCTCATTTTCGTCTGGTTTCGAATTTTATTTTTCTGGGCTATGATTCTATTTCCTGGGCTGAGCATTTGTTTATGGTTGATTGTCCATTGGTCTGCTGTGTTTGAGTTGCTGTTGACCTCCTTCTTCTCTGTTTTGTTATTCGAATTCCAGGTACACACTCGAGTTTGTTTTGATGTAATCTCATTGATAAAATGGAAACGCAATTGCCTTCTGATGCTAGCTGAATCTTCTACTATGTTTAGTTCATTTTTACGCCTTTAGATTTAGGATTTGGCCTTATTGAATTCATCACTTTATGATTTGTAATTGCTTAGCTTTATTGTGTTTGGATTGTATCAAACTAGGACTGTCTAATTAAGATTACTTCTGTTGATTTGGACTGTGAAATTTGTACTTAAATTGGACTGCTTAGGGCTGTTAATTGGTGGTTGTTAGTTGTAGACATAGTATGGTTTAGTATTGGTTTTATTTTAATACTGTGTTAAGAATATAAATCAGGACAGGGTTGAACTCGTAATTGAATTAGAAGTCAGCATTTTATGCATGTTTCAATTTCAATTTCAGTTTAAATAAGTATTCCAAACAGTTCTGCGTGGCAGTAGTTAGTATCAGCATGCTAGGCTTTAACTTCATCTCCTTTTTTTCATTAGGCTCACTATTTTAACGTAGGAATAAATAATTGCATGTTAGTGGTTAATATCAGTAGTGGTCCAATTTAAATAAATTAACTTGTTTGTGAATGGTGGTAGAATAGAGTAACCCAACCGTTTAATCCAGAATTCAGTCCAATATTTGGAGTTTAAGGATTTATCATTAGCTAATTAGATAGAGTCATCTGAATTTTAATTTGGAATTCAAATGGTCAATGCTTTATCAAGTTTAGTAAGTGAATATGGTCTTTCTTTGTTTTAAATTGTTAAATACGTTTCAAATGGAATTGATTTCCAGACAGATTGAGCAAGCGTTTAAACAAATCATTGGATTGCCAACTCCAGAATTCGATCAGTTGTTCCCTCCGCGGTTCAATTTAGCTTTTTTGATTTGGGCTAACTTCAGGCCCAATGTCTGTGGCTACTGGAAATTTTGGCCAACGTGCACACATAGTGTGGCTTGGGCTCTTTGGACCCAGGACTGAAATTCCCTTTTTTTTGTTGTTTGTACTCGGGTTTGAACTCGAGGCCTGAAATTTACAATATTAACTAATTATGATTTTTTTTATTAGAGACAAATAATATAGAAAAATCATAGTTTACTTTAGGGTGGACCTTTAAATAAAATATGAGATTAGCCTCGCCAAATATAATACAAAATTGCGGGGCCCTCATTCCATGCTTGATTAACAAATACTTAGACTCCGGGATGGCCGTTTAGCGAATTTCACGGCCTTCCCCGAAGATAATAATGCGATAGTCACTTTAGGCGCTCCTTTAATAACATTACCTTCCTAAAATTCGGCTGCACATTTATGTGACCCAAATCCAAATCTCAACGGAGTCGAAATGTGTCAACAACCACGGGTGCATTGATGTGACGTGGTTTGAGTTTTCACGACGTTGCAATTCTCTAAAAATAATAATTATAAAAGCGGTTCAAAGTTAAAAAACACATAGGTCAAAGCATGTACTAAAATCAAATAAATAAGCCAAATATGACAGTTGAGCGACCGTGCTAGAACCACGGAACCCGGGAATGCCTAACACCTTCTCCCGGGTTAACAGAATTCCTTACTCGGATTGCTAGATCGTGGACTGTTAAATAGAGTCAATAATTTCCTCGATTCGGGATTCAACCGGTGACTTGGGACACCATAAATATCCCAAGTGGTGACTCTGATTTTTAATAACAAATCCCGTTTCGATTGTCCTTTAATTGGAAAAACTCCTTTACGCCCTTCCCGGGTGTAGTAAAAAGGAGGTGTGACAGCTCTGTCGACTCTGCTAGGGATACAAACCCAGAACTTCGGTTCAGGGTTTAAGAATTCGAGCTTAGAATAATTGTTATGTTTGGCTTTATCTGATTTTCCTACATGTTTCATGCTAAATGTGCTAAATGCTTTACCGCTTTGATATTATCTGAACTGTATATAAACTGTGGCGAAACCATTTTCTTCTCACCTCCGGGGATGTGCTTACTGGTTGAGACTCCCTATTCTGTTAGTGTCATACCCTGAAATAAGACAGAGGCCAGACAAGTTACTAAGCCGGATGACCTTTTGGTTCCCGGTACGTAGCCCCCTCCTCGACTCAAGTTGTCCGCTCGGGTACACAGTCTAGAACACATACCCAGATTTTGAACCTAGAATAACTTGACTCCATGCCGGATCCCTAGTAGGAGCGCTTATTTGCATCACGTGCATATGACTTAGGGGACTCAACACAGGGGTTGGGTCCGTCTAGGACAGGTAACCGGATATGAAAAAGATCACCCTGATGCATCTTACGTGTTGCATGTACATTTATTTGTCTCAGACTCGTATGTTGACCGACTTGAATATTTGGAAAATTGAACAAAAGAGAGAAATAGTCGTGTAGAGAGTTAATTACCTGTTTTAGTATCAAAATAGAGTCGAAACTCTACCGAATTTTTGAGGGAAAAGAAAAAGGGGAAGAAGGGAAATTTGTTCTTAAAAATGGTTTGTTTTATTTGTCCATAATAAAAGAAAAGAAAACAAAAGAGTTTTATTTTTAAATAGCTTGTTGAAAAGAAAATATAAAAAGAGTCCTGTTTTTCGAAATAGTGTATTTGTCAAAAGGATCTCGTTTCAAAAAATAGTTAGCTTGCTTGCCCGAATTACGCTGGTTTGATTCTCACCGGATGTGAGATACGTAGGCAATCCTCATCGGGTCCAACCAACCCTTTTCAACAATAGCCAAATAATGTCAAAATTTTAAATTGTTGTTAAAATAAGTTGGGTGACGCCATTCTTGTTAAAAATAAGCCGAATGTCCCTAAAAGGGCGCCGGAAGGCTGTTTTGCAAGAACAGCCATCCTGAGTCATTTTTGAATGGTTTGCGAGCACAACCTTAAAATCTCCCTCCCGGAAGTGCTGAAAGGTCGTATTTGCAAAGCCGAGTCTTTGTTGTCTTAAAATAAATATTTTTGAAAAATAGCCACTTTTCTTTTAAAGTCAAAATAAGTCATTACATGGCCAGTTTCCTTTAAATAGTCACGGTTGACATCGAAACCTTCTTAGTTTTGCGCAGGCCCATGGCGATGCCGAGTGATGCCCCGTGGACCCCAGGATTTGAAGCTTTGATGTATTCCTAGTCATCAAGTCTGTATTTTGTTTTTAAGTTTGTTTTATAATCATTCCCTCTTAGAGAAACAAATAGTCTAGCATCGCTTGTAATCGACGTTTATTAATGAAGATCTGAGAAATTCCAAAAATTATCCCTTTATTTATGTATTCAATTTGCAAGAACTAAACTTGGTCTGCTTCATGCGGGGTCATGATACGTAGGCAATCTCCATAGGATTCGACCATAACCAAAAGAAAAAAAAAAAGGGAAAGAAAAGAGAGGAAAAACCATGAAAAGGCAAAAAGAAAAAGAAAAGAGCGGAAAATCAAGAAAGGAAGAAAATAGGAACGAGAGAAGACAAAGGAAAGAGTGGAAAAAAGAAAAAAAAGAAGAAAAAGAAGAAAAACAAAGGAAGAGAAAGTTTACAATTGGAAATAAGGAAAAGCCGGGATGACGCATGCGACCGATCAAAAGCCGTTACCAATACGTTAAATGCCCTAACGCTAACGTGGTGGTTTCATTTTGTCATTCCAGAAAGGTGGTTGGTTTGTGGTTTTAAAGTGGTAACTCCTCTTTACAACACGAGGACAAAAGGCAGTTGGCATCCTAGCAACCCATTCCCACAACATCCAGGCAAACAACAAATTGAACATCACAGGCCAAGAATCAGATGCCAGTATCGTGGACCCATCAAAAGAGGTAGAAGTGGTGGATGTCAAAGCAATGAGGGAAAAGATGTATAAGTTGAGGCATCAGATGGCCGAGATGCATCAGGCCTGGGCTAAGGGCCATCCGACACCAGTTTATCCCGCCAATCCAGCATATATCCCACCTTTGGCTCAGTCTCAAGAGCCTCATCCTGTGAATTCATTTGCACCTTTCCCTTTCTACCAACAGAGTTATGACACCACCTCCTATCCTCCCCAAGCTCCACCACCCAAACAAAACCCTCCTCCACCAATCACTCATGTCTTTGTGGCACCTCTACCTGCCACGTTGCAAAGATATTCCAGTGAGCCATTATTTCCAACTCACGACAGCCAGTACTACCCTCATGAGGTTACCGTCAAAGCTCATGAGCCATATTCCTACATTCCTCACTTTGAGCGCCCGGTGGAAACTGACAAGTTGATTAGGGATCCAGAACAGGAAGAGATGTTTCGAAAAGTAAAAAGCCTGGACAATCCTTCAGGAACATGCAAGTATTGGGTGGCCAAGCCAGTGTGGCCTACAAGGATTTGTGCTTGTTTCCTGATGTACAGTTGCCCGCAGGGTTCAAGTTACCAAAGTTTGATTTGTATGATAGATATGGTGACCCTGTAGCCCATCTGAGGGGATTTTGCTGTAAGATGAGAGGAGCCGGGGGAAGGGATGAGTTATTGATGGCGTACTTCAGCCAAAGTCTAAGTGGTGCTACTTTGGAATGGTACACGCGGCAAGAGCATGCCCGATGGTACACCTAGGATGATTTGGCCCAGGCATTTGCAGGCCACTTTCAATATAATCTCGAGATTGCCCGGACCGTCTATCACTGACCAAAATTGAGAAGAAGCCGGGGGAAATTTTTAGAGAGTACGGTTTTCGGTGGAGAGAACAGGCCGTAAGAGTTGATCCTCCAATGAAGGAAAACGAGATGGTCGATTATTTTCTGTAGGCTTTGGAGCCTACTTACTATGGTCATCTGGTGTCAGCAGTGGGAAAATATTTTAACGAGGTAGTGAAAATGGGAAGTATGTTGAAGAGGGGCTCAAATCCGACAAAATCATGAGCTACTCGGAAATCAAGGCAACTACCTAGGTTATCCAGAGCGGAAGGGTACTGGGAAAGAAAATGAAAGAAGATGTGGCGGTAGTTGACTCAAGAACTTGGTCCAGGGGCCCATCACCATATTACCATCAACCTCGACCCCGTCCCCAAACCTACCCGCACACTCCACAACATTATTATCCACCCCGTTATCCTTACTTCTCTGTCCAGCATGCCCACACATACCCCCAACATCCTACCCATGCACCATGGTGCACACCCACCCCACAAAATACTTATCCAACTCAAAACACCTATCCACCTCCGAGAGCCTGCAGGAATCCCCCGGGAGCGGGTTTGCGAGCCAGCCAAAATTTCAAGCAAGAAAGGGAACAAAAGCAGGAAACTTTCACCCCCATCGGAGAGTCATATGCAGAATTGTTTGAGAAACTAAAGCATTATAACTTGATTGCACCAATCCCTCCGAATCAGGTGGAACAAGAAGTTGTGACCCTTCTAAAAGGTGTGAATACCATTCCAATGCCCAGGGTATGATGTCGAAAGTTGCCGGGATTTGAAAAGAGAGATAGAAAGAATGATTTAAGAAGGGGTAATTGCGGTCCAAGATAGTGCCATCCAGAACATTACACAGAATCTTTTACCTGCACATGATGATGCACATTTTGTGGGGAATATCCATGGTGCCAGGGACTATGAGAATCCTCTCAGAAACTTGTTGAATGAAGTCAATGATATTGAAATTGGTGAAGGTCCCAGCAATTTTGATGTGCAATCCAGCGACTAAGATGTCGAGTTTGGTGATTGGAAAGACTCTCCATCTCTTGGCTAGCTAGAGAAGAGTCTTGGTGGTTTATTTTGTTGTCATTTATATTGGCCGGGCTATTTTGAGGGTTGTAATCCGGATATTATCTTGTGACTCAAACCCTTCTATCCTTTCACTTTGACTTATTTGTTTAGTCGTAATAGCTTGTCTAGCGCTGTCTAGGTTTATTCAAGGGTTGAAACCCTAGTCTATTTGGCTTGTTTTGTTGTGTAAACCCTTTTACCGTCAGTCTAATGCAATTCTCTATTTCCCTCCATTTCTAGTCGTTTTATTTAGTTCCCTTCTCCTTTGCAATTCTTTTCGTACTGGTTCTAGCGACATGGCATGCACGCATAATTCTCAGCTTGATTTTAAAAGTCAGTAATAAAGCAATGAAACAATGCTGAAGCTGTAAGGACATTCGAGGGTAATGAGTAAAGGCATTTTGAGATCACTTCGAGCCCAAACCAAGTGAAATTGGGGGCAGAAAGAACATAAAAAAATACTGTTGAAATGCATCATCGGCTCGAAGCCAAAGGCAAGTTTGCCCCAAGTCTACAGGGACCGTTCGTGGTACCGAGATGGTTGTCCAATGGTGCTAGGTAATTGACAAATACAAAAGGCAAATATGTGAATCAATCAAAAGGCGTTATTTGTGTTTTCCTCAGCTTGTTTAACTGTATAGTTTATACTTGGCATGTTTTGGAGATTGGAATGACGAAGGCATTTTATTCTGCTATCCAAACACTTTATCCTTTGTTACCCCTTTGAGCCTCGGTTATTTCTAGCATACCCCTCTTTCAGAATCAATAATAACACTTGTAAGCCCGAGCAAGGAAAGTAAGTGGAGAAAGAAGAGAAAAAATAGTGAAAGGAAAGAAAAGAAAAGAAGAGAAAAGAAAAAGAAAGAAAAGAAAAGAAGAGAAAAGAAAAGAAAAAGCAAAAAGAGAAAATAAAAGAAAGAAAAGAAAAGAAGAGAAAAGGAAAGAAAAAAGAGAAAAGAGAAAAGAAAAGAAAAGAAAAGAAAAGAGAAGAAAAAAAAAGAATGAAAAAAAAGTGGACGAAAGGAAGGATCGCAATGACAAAAGTAGTCGCTTGAACTACGTTTGACTTGATCCCGAAAGGGTACATAGGCAGCCTCCTTCTGAGGTTCAGTCACACCAAAATAAATTCCAAAAGTCCCCAAGGAAGAAACTGGGGCAGAAATTGTGGTTGCTGTAAGAAATCTGATTCCGAAAGTTGTAATTTTGAACCCCATTTGAATTGTTTTGAGCTTTCCATACCCTTTCCTTCTAACCCTTTCCAAAAGCCCACATTACGGTCCAAAGAAAGACCTTCCGATTAGTCTTCGAGAGATGCCAAGTCAATCGAGCAGAGGTGAATCATATCAGGGGCAACACTCCGGTTCAAACAAGGGAAATAATGAAAATGAGAGAGTCTTGTTCATGAAATCCTTCACGGATACCCCAAGGCAATGAAAGATGAGAGAAATCAAAATGAGAGAGTCTTATTGGTGAAAACCCTCACGGGCACCGTAAGGCGACGATGAGTTGAGAGAAAAACCAAAATGAGAGAGGCTTGATGGTGAAAACCCTACGGGCACCACAAGCCGACCAAGGATGGTGAATCAGATCAAGCAAGCGGAGCATTGAAGCCCAGTTTCATGGCAAAAAGGTACAACAAGAGCCGAACATCAGATTTGCTAAAACAGAGTAGGCTGCAGGTGCATGTCAAGGTCGCTAGAGTCGGTATCCACATCTGATGGTTTGCTATTCTGTAGGTTTCTTGTTAGGAATCGTCTCTTTCCATTATCTTTTACTCTATTCCTCTCACCTAGTTTTACTCCCTCTTCCTGGGTCGGTTGTTTACAACAAGTGAGAAATGACTTCAAAATCTACCACCAAGCTCTCCAATTAAACAAAATAGGATTTGGTGAACACATCAAGGCGTCAAGTCAGGAGAAAACATCAAACACAATGAGTTGGCCATAATCAACGTACTTTAGGATTCGTGAGAAATACAAGGGTTTGATATAGGAGCCATACAACATATAGAGGTGTTTTGGTGAACGGATCAGAGGTGTTCTCCGTGTCAAGGGTAGCAAAGAAAGTGGTTGGTCAATAAACAAGCAAGATCTTCGAGTGGGAATCAATTATCGTGACAAGTGAAGGAACAATAAACTCAAGGCCAAAGCCAGTGGTTAAGAAATAACATCATATACACAAAGACGGGACAACAGACATGCTGTGGGATTCATATGAGACATGGGATTGGGGAGATGATAGTTCATGCAATGCAACAAATGGAGGATATCGGGCCGCCCTCGAAGTTCAAGGCCACAAACCAACCGCCACATTTTTAATTCACAAGTTTTCTTTGTTCGAAACAGAAACAAAGCAGTGCAAGAAAGTTGGAAGAAAAAGAGAAGAAAAGAAAGAAAAGAAAAGGGAAGAAGAGGAGAGCCGAGAAAAGGGAAGTTTCTCAAATCTTTGCCCTTGCCTGTCTTGTTAGTGTGCACAAAATGCTGCCATTGCTTTCACATTTTTCCTCCTAGGATAAAAGGCCTAGTCTGATGGTTTTTTCTCCAAATCTAAATCTTTATCTGACGAATCTTTCTCCTAAGATAATAAAAGACCTAGTCTGATGAATCTTCTCCTAGAGTCTAAATCTTAGTCTGATGAATCTTTCTCCTAAGATAAAAAACCTAGTCCGATGAATTTTCTCCTAGGATCAACATCTTAGTCTGATAAATCTTTCTCCTAAGATAAAAACCCTAGTATGATGAATCTTCTTCTAGAGTCAAAATCTTAGTCTGATAAATCTTTCTCCTAAGATAAAAACCCTAGTCTGAGGAACCGTCTCCTAGGATCATCTTAGTCTGATGAATCTTTCTCCTAAGATAGCAAAAACCCTAGTCTGAGGAACCGTCTCCTAGGATCAACATCTTAGTCTGACGAATCTTTCTCCTAAGATAACAAAAGACCTAGTCTGATGAGTTTTCTCCTAGAGTTGAAATCTTAGTCTGATGAGTCTCTCTCCTAAGATAGAAAATCTAGTCTGATGAATTTTCTCCTAGGGTCTAAATCTTAGTCTGATGAACCTTTCTCCTAAGATAGGAAACCTAGTCTGACGAATTTTCTCCTAGGATAAAAATCTTAGTCTGATGAAACCTCCTCCTAAGATAACAGGTCTAAATCTTAGTCTGATGAACCTTTCTCCTAAGATAGGAAACCTAGTCTGACGAATTTTCTCCTAGGATAAAAATCTTAGTATGATGAAACCTCCTCCTAAGATAACAGGATCAAAATCTTAGTCTGATGAATCATTCTCCTAAGATAGAAAACCTAGTCCGATGAACTTTCTCCTAGGATTCAAAATCTTAGTCTGATGAATCTTTCTCCTGAGATAGAAAACCTAGTCTGAGGAACCTTCTCCTAGGATCATAGTCTTAGTCTGATGAATCTTTCTCCTAAGATAGAAAATCTAGTCTGATGAATTTTCTCCTAGGATCAAAGATCTTAGTCGGATGAAGCGTTCTCCTGAGATAACAAGATCAAAACCTTAGTTTGATAAAACTTTCTCCTAAGATAAGAAGATAACAAGATCAAAATATTAGTTTGATGAAACTTTCTCCTAAGATAAGAAGATAACGAAAACCTAGTCCGATGAATTTTCTCCCAGGGTCTGCATCTTAGTCCGATGAATCTTTTTCCTAGAATAACAGAAAACCTAGTCTGGTGAATTTTCTCCTAGGATAAAAAATCTTAGTCAAATAGTTTTACTCACAGGGGACGTACATGCCAATCAAGTCGTTAGTTTTTCTCTCACCATCGTATCAATAGCTTCGGTAACAACTCACAAGTCTGCCCAGCCACCAAACTGGGGCAGAAAATCTTCTTTGTTTGTTTGTTTTGTTGCAGTCAGGAGCCCACCTGGAGAACAAGGGAATACATTTCAAGTTTCAACAACCAGGAGCCCACCTGAAGAACAAGGGAATACTTCTCAAGTTCAGCAATCAGGAGCCCACCTGGAGAACAAGGGAATACTTTTCAAGTTCCAGCAGTCAGGCGCCCACCTGGAGAACAAGGGAAGTAAATTCAAAATTTTAGCTTTTAATATTGGATAACATGATGTGCCCAGTTACCAAACTGGGGCAAAATATTTCCTTTGTTTGTTTATTTTGTTGCAGTGAGGAGCCCACCTGGAGAACAAGGGAATACTTTTCAAGTTTCAGCAATCAGGAGCCCACCTGGAGAACAAGGGAATACTTTTCAAGCTTCAGCAGTCAGGCGCCCACCTAGAGAACAAGGGAAGTGCAATTCAAATTTTAGCTTTTAATTTTTAATATTTGATAATATACTGTACCCAATTTTCAAATTGGGGCAGAAAATATTCTTTGTTTGTTTGTTTGTTTTGTTGCAGTCAGGAACCCACCTGGAGAACAAGGAAATATATTTTCAAGCATCAGTAGTCAGGAGCCCACCTGAAGAATAGAGGCACATATTTCAAACTTCAGCAGTCAAGCATCACTTGGAGGAATGGCCAAACATAGCCAATCACAATTCAAGGCAACAACGCAAGAACTCTGTCGGAAGAATACAAGTTCAAGGCAACACAAGGGCAAGTTTGAAGACATAGATAAGACCTTTTGTAATTCATAGATCATAGCTTAGGCTAGTTTCTTTTTATTTTGACACGGTGTAATAAGGAGGTCAGCGAGCAGTAGCAGCAGTAATCGCAGTGAAATCACAGCTCCTGGTAGTCCCAACTACCAGACATTCCCGAACTACAGTGACCTGATTCCTTTTTAGCCAAGGATATGTAGGCAACCCCTGAAGCAAGATGCGGTCAACTCTTTCTGAAATGCTTCACACGGAATATTCAAACGGGCAAAAATCGCTCATTTCCGCTCACTTATCTTTGCACGAAAACTCTTCGTGTTTCCGGGCAAAGAGGGGCAGCTGTAAGCACGTGATTTTTGTCCTAAGTGAATTATTCTCAAAAAATTCAAACAAAACGATTTTTTTATTATTTTATAATTTTTGTGAATTTTTGTGTTATTTTATGATAATTGTTGCATTTTATCTGTGCATTTTAACTCACTTGAAAAGTACAAAAAAATACATATGGCATTTGTTTGAGATTTAATTTCGTATTTCACGATTAAGTTGTAGTTAAAATTGCTTGAAAACAAAGAAAATAACAAAACTGGCCTTTTTGCATTTTTAGTTTCAATTTTTCTTAATTTGTGTTTAATTAGGAATTAGGGTACTTGGGAATTGATTTTAGGGGTCAATTTGGTTTTATTTTAATTTAGTATTTCATAAAAAATCAAAAAATATAAAATAATAAAAATTGTAAATACAAAATAAAAGAAAAAAAAAGAGAGAAAAAAGGGAAACAAATAAAAAAAAGAGGGTCTTTATAAAGTGCCAAATTGGGCTGTGCTAATTAAAACTATGCTAGCCCAAACTTCAAATTGTCCAAATCGGCCCATTCCCTCTTCCAACCCTCCCAGCCCAAGTCCCCGACCCAGTCCGACTGGGCAATATGTGAAACGACGCCGTTTGGCGCCAAAAATCCAGACCCTCCATTTTCCTAATCCAACGGCCCAGGATCCATCTAATCCATTAAATAAAATTGTCTGAAATTCACTGAAACCCTAAAAAAAACATTCACTGTCTTCCTCGTACTCACAACCCTGTAACGCCACCGTCGCCACCGCTGGAGAAAATGCAACTTTCTCCGGTGGCTCCCAGAATTACACCCCTATACCTCCTCAACGTCCCCGTCACGAATCTACCACTATCTCATCTCGAATCCCACCGGAACCTCTCGAATAATCAAAAAGGGCTTTGTCATCTCCGTCACCCACGACGGCGCTGCCACCCAATTGCCTCCAAATTTACACCCTTGCATCGCCTTAGTCTCCTCATCACCAATCAGTAAATAGTCCTCCTCAAATCATGACCGAACCCTTCGAATTTCAAATTCAAATTCGGTCAAAAAACCCCAATTCGTTCAATCGGTTTCAAATTAACACACCAGGGTCTCCTTGCTTCCCTCATGGTGAATTCGACGTCATTGGCCCTCGAATTTCACTGAAGTAAGTCGAATATTGAATCCAAAATTGGCCAGTGAGTTTTCTTTTCTTTATTCTTATTTTTTGTTCTTGTTTCGATATTTGATTTTAAGTTTTTGTTAAGTTCTCAAGTACTTTAAGCTTAGTTGTTCACCTTAATTCAATAGGTTTCTTCTTTTTTGATTAGTATGTTCATTATGATTGATCAATGCCAGTGTATTGTTGTGCTTTTTCTTAGATTTTTCATCTGTTTATTAGTTAGATTAGTATAGCTTAATGTGATACTTAATTCTGGTTGTTAATGATGTTTAATAGATAATTAGATAAGTGGTGAATTAGGATTACATTTGTTCAGTTGAAGTTCAATTCAGAATTTAGGAAGTTGTTTGGTTATAACTGCAAATTTAGTGTAACTTCAGGGGTATTTGGGTACTTAGGACTGGGCAGAAATGTTGTAGGTTATACTAGATTTTCCTAGAACACTCTAGAATGGTCTAATTTGAAATTTTAGGAAAACATAGTGTGTTTACTTGTGTAACAAGTCAATAAGTAAGGGACTAAAGCTGAAATTGAATAAGGACTAAAAAGAAAAACTGAAAATCTGATAGGCCTCATTTGTACCTCTAAAAGGGCATGATTTTTACTTCTTTCATAAGTTTTGAGCCATAAAATTCCCCCCCAAAAAGCTCTTTGAGCTTTCAGATCTAGATTTGAAATTCCACCTTCAAAAGCCAAAAAAAAAAAAAGTTACTGTTCCATTAAAATTCTAAGCTGATTGCAATTTCTTTGGGACTAATTCACATCCTTAGTTCCAGCTTTGGTAGCTGAAGTTTAAATGTCCATGTCGAGTGAATTTGAGTCCATTTAAGTGGGTTTTGGTTGAGTTTTGCACCAGTGAAGCTTCAGAAGCATTTCAAGTTCAATTCCGAGTCAATTTGGGTGCATTCGAGTGACTTGTGGTTGATATCTCATTTTCGTCTGGTTTCGAATTTTATTTTTCTGGGTTGTGATTCTATTTCCTGGGCTGTGCATTAGTTTCTGGTTGATTTTCCACTGGTCTGCTGTGTTTGAGTTGCTGTTGACCTCCTTCTTCTCTGTTTTGTTATTCGAATTCCAGGTACACACTCGAGTTTGTTTTGATGTAATATCCTTGATGAAATGGAAACTCAATTGCCTTCTAATGCTAGCTGAATCTTCTACTATGTTTAGTTCATTTTTACGCCTTTAGCTTTAGGATTTGGACTTATTGAATTCATCACTTTATGGTTTGTAATTGCTTAGCTTTATTGTGCTTGGATTGTATCAAACTAGGACTGTCTAATTAGGATTACTTATGTTGATTTGGACTGTGAAATTTGTACTTAAATTGGACTACTTAGGGCTGTTAATTGGTAGTTGTTAGTTGTATACATAGTATGGTTTAGTATTGGTTTTATTTTAATACTGTGTTAAGAATATAAATCAGGACAGGGTTGAACTCGTAATTGATTTAGACGTCAGCATTTGATGCCTGTTTCAATTTCAATTTCAGTTTAAATAAGTATTCCAAACAGTTCTGCATGGCAGTAGTTAGTATCAGCATGCTAGGCATTAACGTCATCTCCTTTTATTTCATTAGGCTCACTATTTTAATGTAGGAATAAATAATTGCATGTTAGTGGTTAATATCAATAGTGGTCCAATTTGAATAAATTAACTTGTTTGTGAATGGTGGTAGAATGGAGTAACCCAGCCGTTTAATCCAGAATTCAGTCCAACATTTGGAGTTTAAGGATTCATCATTAGCTAATTAGATAGAGTAATCTGAATTTTAATTTGGAATTCAAATGGTCAGTGCTTTATCAAGTTGAGTAAGTGAATATGGTCTTTCTTTATTTTAAATTGTTAAATACGTTTCAAATGGAATTGATTTCCAGACAGATTGGGCAAGCGTTTAAACAAATCACTGGATTGCCAACTCCAGAATTTGATCAGCTGTTCCCTGCGCGGTTCAATTTAGCTTGTTTGATTTGGGCTAACTTCAGGCCCAATGTCTGTGGCTACTGGAAATTTAGGCAAACGCGCACACATAGTGTGGCTTGGGCTCTTTGGACCCAGGACTGAAATTCCCTTTTTTTTTGGTTGTTTGATCTCGGGTTTGAATTCGAGGCCTTAAATTTACAATTTTAACTAATTAGGACTTTTTTTATTAGAGACAAATAATATAGAAAAATCATAGTTTACTTTAGGGTGAACCTTTAAATAAAATATGAGATGAGCCTCGCCAAATATAATGCAAAATTGCGGGGCCCTCATTCCATGCTTAATTAACAGATACTTAGACCCCGGGATGGCCGTTTAGCGAATTTCACGGCCTTCCCCGAAGATAATAACGTGATAGTCACTTTAGGCGCGCCTTTAATATCATTATCTTTCTAAAATTCGGGTGTACATTTATGTGACCCAAATCCAAATCTCAACGGAGTCGAAATGTGTCAACAACCACGGGTGCATTGATGTGACGTGGTTTGAGACGCGTTTTCACGACGTTGCAATTCTCTAAAAATAATAATTATAAAAGTGGTTCAAAGTTAAAAAGCACATAGGTCAAAACATGTACTAAAATTAAATAAATAAGCCAACTATGACACTTGAGTGACCGTGCTAGAACCACAAAACCCGAAAATGCCTAACACCTTCTCCCGGGTTAACAGAATTCCTTACTCGGATTGCTGGATCGCGGACTGTTAAATATAGTCAATAATTTCCTCGATTCGGGATTCAACCGGTGACTTGGGACACCATAAATCTCCCAAGTGGCGACTCTGATTTTTAATAACAAATCCCGTTTCGATTGTCCTTTAATTGGAAAAACTCCTTTACGCCCTTTCCGGGTGTAGTAAAAAGGAGGTGTGACAGTGTCGACTTGTTAAGTCTCACAAGCACCTAAGAAATGGCATGCGAAATTTGACCAAACAATGTTGTCAAATGGATTTAAGATTAATGAATATGATAAATGTGTTTACATTAAGAACGTTCCAAATCATATAGTCATTGTTTGCTTATACGTTGATGATATGCTAATAATGAGCAAAGACATTGCCGACATTCAAGCTACTTAGCGTATGATTGCTAGTAAGTTTGATATGAAAGACTTAGGAGTTGCAGATGTAATTCTAGGAATTAAAATCAAGAGGACTCCTTAGGGTCTAGCTTTGTCTCAATCACATTACATGAAAATGGTACTTGAAAAATTCAAACACTTGGAACTTAAATCATCATCTTATAAAGAATAAAGGTGAAGGTATGTCTCAATTGGAGTATGCTCGTGTGTTGGGAAGCTTAATGTACATCATGAACTGTACACGACCTGATATAGCTGCTGCAATAAGTAAACTTAGTCGATTCACAAGTAATCCCAACAAACATCACTGGGTGGCAATGAAACGAGTTCTGGAATATTTGGAGTATACCCAAGACTACGCTTTGCACTACAGTAAATATCCTGCGGTTATCGAAGGATATAGTAATGCAAATTGGATAACCGGCTCAACAGGAATAAAGTCCAGAAGTGGATATGTTTTTACTGTTGGTAGAGGAGCAGTATCTTGGAAGTCTTCCAAACAGACATGTATCGCTCGCTCTACAATGGAATCGGAGTTTATAGCTTTGGATAAAGCCGGTGAAGAAGCTGAATGGCTTCGAAATTTCTTAGAAGACATTCCGTTCTGGCCAAAACCTTTGGCTCCTATTTGCATACATTGTGATAGTGATATTGCAATAGGATGGGTAGGGAGCGTTATGTATAACAAAAAGTCTCGTCATATACGACAAAGACATAACACCGTTAGACAACTACTTTCTAGTGGAATTATTACTATTGATTATGTAAGATCAAAGGATAATGTGGCGGATCTGCTTACAAAAGGATTAACTAGAGAGGGAGTTGAGAAATCATCTAAGGGAATGGGACTATGGCCGAGGACAAGTCAACATGGCGGTAACTCTACCTAGAATTTTGGATGTTCCGAGATCTAGGTTCAAGGAGCTCAAACAAAGTTGTGATTGACCGGTTCAACATTGTCAAAGTAAAATCTTTGGTCCATTCTCATGATGAAGACAATGTTCAGTAACAAGGATAGAACTTTACATGTTCTTTAATGATTACCTAAGTTTGATGAGGTATTTATCAAATAGTGTCAATCTAAAGGATTACACGTTTAGGAATCACCTATGTAAGTGTGAAGTGGAAGCCGCTTCAATGAGAATTCTGTAAGGCCAATTCTCTATGCACTTATGAGACCAGGCGGTGTTCATGGCTGAAACGAACACAACAATGAGAACCAAAAGACGGTTAAGGTTAGTTGTGTGACATATGGTTGTCTGGGTATACACTAAAGTTCGACGGTTCAAAGATATCAAATCTACCAATTGACCGAGTATATCTGACATATGTTCACTTACGGAAAGTTCAAAGGGAAACCTACTTATCCAGATGCGATTAATCCTTACTTGCAAAATCACATAGCTTTCATCTATGATCTTTCTTGATACAGCCATTCCCATTCATGTGGGGGATTGTTGGAATTTAAAGGCATTGGAATTTAAATTCTAACAGTGTGAATTAGAAATAGTGGGAAATAAAATGGAGGGAAATGAAAATTTGAATGAAGTGAACTTTTGACTTACACTTTGTCCCTCATTGGTGAGGGACAACTACATTTGTGTGCTTATATATAGAATCACTTCTTAAAGCTCTTAAAAGGAGTTGAAGAGAATGAACCCTTGCGCCGTCGTCGCTCGCCCGCTCGGCTCGGCTTCGCCTTTGGATTTGGATTTGGATTTGTCAAAGGATCGATTGATAAGATTATTTTTTGGACAAAATTTATTTAATAATTAATTAAATTCCAGATCACTGCTGAAGATTCAGAAGGATATTAGGACCGCGCCAGAACCCTACTGCAGATTCAGAGGGCCACTTGGCCGCGGTCCTAGCGTAACCGCGGTAGGACAACGGCAGTGTAACGGCCCGGCCCGTCGTCTCGTGTATTGCAGCCTCGTTTTCCCCTATTTAATGATTCTTCATGTTTCATTATTGACATTGGTTGTGTTGGAGTTGAATTGGATTGGCTTGGATAGGAAATGAGACACTTAGTCTCTTTAAGGAAGGCTTATATTGGAAAAGTCAACCGGATGCTGACTATTGAGTTAGAGGGATAAAATGTGAATTTCGGTGATTCGGTTAGCTTCGGGAGATGATTTGTGACTTAGGAGTGTGATCGGAAGTTATTTTGGAGGCCTGGTGTAGAATTAGGCTTGAATTGGCGAAGTTAGTATTTTGGCGAATTCCGGTTGATAGGTGAGATTTTGATCCGAGGGTTGGAATGGAATTTCGAAAGCTGCAGTAGCTCCATTAGGTGATTTTGGATATGTGTGTAAATTTTCAGGTTATTCGGAGGTGTTTTGGTCGGGTTTTTGATCGAATGTTCAATTCGGAAGTTTTTAAGAAACTTAGGCTTGAATCCGATGTGATTTAATAGTTTTAGCGTTGTTTGATGTGTTTTGAGGGTTGAAACAAGTTTGAATGAGGTGTTAGGATGTGTTGGTATTTTTGGTTGAGGTCCCGGGGGCCTCGGGGTGAATTCGAGTGGTTAAACGAGAGTTTTTGAAGTTGCTTCAGGTCTGTTGTTGCTGTCATATGGTATTTTCGCTTCTGCGGAAATGGACCGTAGAAGCGGTTCCACAGAAGCGAATAAGGGGGTCACAAAAGCGGTCAGGCATGGGCTAGGGTAATTCTGCATAAGCGGAAGATGGTCGCTTTAGCGGGTCCGCAGGAGCGGACATTTTACCGCAGAAGCGGTTTTGAGAGAACCGCAGAAGCGGAGTTTGAGTCGCATAGGCGAAGATTTGGTGTTTAAGTGAGAACCGCATAAGCGGATTATTGGCCGCAGAAGCAGTCCCGCATAAGCAGAAGCAGGACCGCATAAGCGAAAGTCACTGTGGTCAGAAAGGTTTTAAATGTTATATTTCATCCGCGAGCAAGAGGTAGTTTCCACCATTTTTGAGTGACTTGAAGAGTTTTGGGCGAGAATTTTCGAGGGTTTTGACTGAGAATTGATTGGAAGTAAGTCCCTTGGCCTGATTATTCGAGTTTATGATAGATTTATCATGAAAAGTTAGTGGAAATTCACCAAAATGGGGTAAGTTAGGGCTTGAGAGGTTATAATGTAAAAATAGAATTTGGAGGGCCAAATGGACTCCGATTTTAGTAAATTTTATATGTACGGACTCGTGGTGAGACAAGGAATCCGGTGATATAAATTTCTTAATTTTTTGAGAAGTGGGTCCGGGGATTGAGTTTTGCCAACTTCGTGATTTTTGGTATTTTTCGAGTTCTTTCGATTGGGTTATGTTCCATTAGTCTATTGTAACGTATTCCTTGTGGTTTTGATCAGATTCGCCGTGCGAGGAGGTTGATTCGAGAGGAAAAGGTATAGCGGACTAGACTTGTGGACGGTTTGAGGTGAGTAATAGATGTAGATGATGACCTGAGGGTTTGAAACCCCAATATATGTGACGCTACATTGAGGTGAGACACGTACTCTATGAGGAGTGTGGGGTCGTTTGTGATTGGGGATTAGTCCGTCCCGAGTGATGTTCATACTATGTTCTTGACTAGAGATTTTTGGTAAACATCCTACTTGAATTTTTATGATATATCTGGGCCATGTGCCGATTATTTGAATCCCTTAGGGATTATTATCACTGCTTCCATGATGCTTAGTATGTCATAGGATTTTAGCCCTGAGTTGAACATTGTTTCGAAATGCTTAGTCACATTCCTAAGGTTTTAAAAATTAAAACTATATTTTCCTAATAATTGGAACTGAGGACTATAACCTGACTTTGCTGTGCGGCTCACATGCATATTCTGGACTGAGTGTGGATCGGGATGCACGCCGCAGCGATGATATGATGATATTGCGCTTGGGCTGTAGGAGTCCCTCCGGAGTTTGAACCCCCACAGTGAGCGCGGATACCCAAATGGATCGGGCTGCGCGCCACAACGGTCATGTGCATTGCATTTCATTCATGCATTGGTACTTATCTGATCTGCCAGATATTGTTTTGTTTCCATTTCACCGTTAATTATGCTAAATTGATATAGCTTTACATTGTGGTATTTCGTGAATTCTCATTTTCAGTCATTATATATGCTTATTATTCACTGAGTTGGAAGTACTCACTTTACTCACTGCACCATGTGTGCAGATTCAGGTGTTCCGGGAGCTTAGTTGAGCTGTTTGCTGCTTCCCTGATTTCTCAGGAGTTGTCGAGGTAGCTGCCTGACGTCTGCAGGACCCGACTCCTCCCTTTATCCCTTTTATCTTTCCGTATTTTAGACTTCTGTATTATTGTGGATTCACTACTCAGTTGTATCTAGAGGCTCTAGACTCGTGACCCCAGATCTACTGGGAGTTGTTTTGACTGTTATTCTGGTTCCCGTATTATTTCTATTTACTGTCGGATTATCAATCTTGTTAACTGCTAAATTAACTTAATCAACTGGTAATGAGATTTTGTGTTTGGGTTGAGAGTGTTCAAATGGTCGGGCTTGCCTAGAAATCGTGTTGGCGCCATCACGATCGGGATTGAGGTCGTGACAGGCAGGCGGCGTAAACTTTTGAAAAGGCAGCGTTTCCAGAACAAACATTACACCTTTTCCAATAATTGCCTATAAATTCAGAGGCATGACTTCGTTTTTAATACACCAAAAACATTACAGAATTTCTTTCTTTCTGAAAATACTGCATTCTAATTCGCAGTCTCTCTCTCTCGAATTCGTAAGTGTGATTTTGCTCTGTTCTTTAAGTTCGTTGGTATCCTGCAGTTTGTATTGGCACTGTTGCAGGAATATTTATTCCGTTTTATCCTGGGAGAATTTAATCCATTACTTTGGCAACGTGTGAGGGGGTTAAAATTCCTTAAGGACGCACAAGCAAATTGTGGACTCAGAATATTTCTTAATCTCTACTGTTTTTTCCAGTTTCTTTTATTCTTCTAACAATTTTCTAATTTTATGTTTTAACACAGTAGCGTTCACACAAATTGCTTAAAAACAATATGCACATAAATGGATATAATAAATTTAAATTAGTCCACTGAGATTAGTAGTTATAATAAACTTATATTAGTCCATTGTTAGATTAACTCATGATTCAACGAAAAGTCAAAACAGGAGAAAATTATTCTTTTCAAGAGAACATAGGCTTAAAATATAATTATTTTTTCTCCTTGAAGCACTAGAATTTATGATGCCGAATTAATTGTTGACAGAACTCAGCGAGGACAAAAGAATTACCATTCATAAAACTCTACGAGTCATTTTATTGAACAAAATATGAGGACCAAATCACAAAATACTATGCAGAACACTAAAAATAAATAAGAAGGAATACAACATATATCTCATATATAGTATTGCATAAAGTAACACTCACTATCCCTAAAGAGAAACTAGAGTTTCCATGAAAGTATTGTTTCATCAGAAACATAAGTTAGATTCGTCAACCATCACATTTCTCCATTAATCCTCTTTTATATTATAGACAATCAACTTTTGTTATCCAATCACTTGCAATAAATATCATCATTATTTGAAAGTATAGCTCGTAACTATTTATCTTTCGTGGCGTACAACGATTCCTTCACGACCTAAGATGTTAATTTACCTACTAAATTATCACCCGTGTCTACTCAATATCTCAGCATTACAATTTTATTTTTTTCTAAAATGTAGAATAAGTAGACTTCTATATATAATATTTTATTGATTACTTTTGCAAGGTCTTGGCTTATCACATGAGTTTGAATTTTATATTTTCATATGTGAAAAAAGTATAAATATCTCCATATATTACGAGTGTGAAAATCATATTTTGTATATCCAGTCCTTTAAATGTAATTTTGTTCAAAGCCTCCTTAATCTCTAAGTATCTCATCATTCAAATATCCCTTACATTTAACACACAAGATAATCTCTAAGAGCCACAAGCTTTCACTAAATATAATTGGGACACTACTAGAAAACAACTGGACTTCGACCGAAATTTTCCACCGAAAATAGTCGTCGGAAGTTTTTATCGAATTCCGTCGGAAATTTGGAAAAAGAATTTTTTTTAATTTTAATTTTTAGTTACCGACCACTTCGGTCGGAAACAATGTTCCAACTGAATTTGTCGGACTAAAAGTCAATTTTCTTTGTTGATGTGTACCGACTGAGTCCGTCGCAATAAAATTAATGTTTAAATTAAAATTAGCGACCGATTCGATTGCAAACGTGGCTCACAAATATAATTTTAAGTTTTCCACCGAATCGGTCTCAAATCCTTTTATTATTTTCCCCACACTCCGGCGATTCAAGCGATTCAAACTGATAAGTGTCACTCTCCATCACTCTTCTTCCATCCCTCTCACTCCCCTCCCTCCCCCTCCCCGCTCTTTCTCTCCATCCATCTCATTCCAAGGTTTCTTCTTACAAGCGATAATTTTCGGGCGTTGACAGCGGGACATTCTGGCAGCGGCGGCGACATCAACATTGAGGTTAGTAATTTTGTTTTTATTTTTTAGTACCTAATTCACCTTCCTAATTGGATTCTTTAATTTGTGCATCCCTAAAATTGAGTTCAACATTGTAGTTTAGATGTCTATTTTTTCTATTTAGATTTACTCTAATTTGATTCTCCGTGCATCCCTAAAATTTAAGCATAACCTTGTTAACAATATTGTGCCTGAGTTATAATATTAGAGAGTAATATGAAAGTTTATTTTTGATGATGATGTATCTTATTAACAATCTGCATTAGTTTATTTTTGATGATGATGTATCTTATTAACAATCTGCATTAATTAGTGAATTCAAGATTTACATTTATTATATAGCATGCTTTAAAATAGTTGAAAGCTCTATATCATTTTATTTTAATAGTTTAATGTAACTAACAAAATCAAGTTTAAATTAAATTAAGGGTCATAAGATCATGAGATTTGCGTAGTTTATACGGAATTTCGTAGTTATCAAAAAATTAACTCCTAAGATTTGAACTTATTCAACAAATTAATAAGCTTAGATAGTCAAGTGATATATTTTTTAAAATGTTTGGCATATATATAACTTATAGTGGAGTTTGTGGCTGTTGGCCCGTGGCTAGCTCAAATGGTGTCTGCCCCGTGGACTCACTCCGCGCAAATTATAAGAGAATTGGGCGATGTTAGCCTTGCCCAATCTTTCTGATGCATTCTAGTACGGCATTGACCCGTTCCTTTTGACCATCCGTCTGTAGGTGAAAATTAGTAGAAAAGCGCAATTCCGTGCCAAGTAAGTCAAACAATTCTCTCTAAAAGTTTACAGTGAAGCGGGGATCTCGATCACTGATGATATGTGTAGGTAAGCCATAATACTTTACCATGTTCTTAAAGAATAACTTGGCGGCTTCCTTGGTTGTGCAACCCGGTGAGGCAGGCATAAAAGTGACATATTTAGAAAATCTATCTACAACCACCATAATAGTACCATAATCGTCGCATTTCGGTGGGCAAGTGATAAAGTCCATAGTCACGCTCTCCCAAGGACGCTCTTCAACTAGTAGTGGCTCCAAAAGTCCTTCGGGTTGTTGTTGCTCAACCTTGTCCTGCTGGCATACAAGACAAGTGTGCACATAACACTCTATGTCTTCTGCATGCGCGGCCAATAGTAGACTTACTCAACTAAGGCCCTAGTATGATGTTGGCCTGGATGACTAGCCCACATTGCGTCATGAATCTCCCTTATGATCCACCGTCTAATGTCTCCAAACTTAGGCATGTAGACTCGCCGACCCGTGGTAAGCAATAGGTCATCTTCTACCTAAAACATCTCGTTTTTCCCTAGTTGGCAAAATCGATAAGCTGTTTTGCTGTTGGATCATGTTGCATGCCTTCTTTTATAGCCTTACGAATGTCCCAACTTGCTGAAGTTATGGAAGCAAGCTCGGCTTTTCGGCTTAAGAAATCGGCTACAATGTTACCTTTGTCCGGCTAGTATTCCAACACATAATCAAACTCGGCTAAGAAATCCTGCCACCTAGACTGCTTTTGTGTGAGCTTCTTCTGCGTCTGAAAGTAGCTAGTAGACATATTGTTAGTCTTGACCACGAACCTCGACCCGAGCAAATAATGTCGCCATGTATGAAGGCAATGTACAATGGCAGTCATTTCCTTCTCTTGCACTATGTAACGCTGCTCCGTCTCATTTAACTTGCGGCTCTCAAACACTGTGGGATTCTTATCCTACATCTTGACATCCCTAATGGCAAAATCTGAGGCATCTGTATGCACCTCAAATGTCTTGGCAAAGTCAGGTAACGCCGAGACTGGCTCCTCTATTACAGTTGCCTTAAGGCCTTCAAATGCCTTTCGACAATGTTCCGTCCAAACCCATAGCTTGTTCTTCTTTAGCAACTTAGTCGATGGTGCGGCCTAGGCCGAGTATCCATTAATGAACCGATGATAGTAGTTAACAAGGCCAAGGAAGGATTTCAACTCATTTACCTTTGTAGGTGCCTCCCACTCCTGGATAGCACGTACCTTAGCCTCGTCCATGTGTAGCTCGCCATTGCTAATGACATGGACCAAGAAGTGAACCTTTGATTGTGCAAGCTCACATTTCTCCCTCTTGATTATCGCTCGTTCTCCCACAAGACTTGGAAAAACTTCCTTAAGTGCTCCATGTGCTCCTTCAAGGTGTTACTGTATATGACTATGTCGTCTAGGTTGACTACTACGAACTAATCAAGGTAGGGATGGAAAATCTTATTCATAAGGGTGAAAAACGTGGTCGGTGCATTAGTTAAGCCGAAGGGCATCACCAATAACTCAAAGTCTCCATATCTCGTCACACATGTTGTTTTGGCTCATCCCCTTCTGCAATACGAACCTGGTAGTAGCCCTTACGAATATCCACATTGGTAAAGTACTTGACTTATCCAAGTCTATCGAATAAGTCAACAATGAGCGGGATCAGATACTTATTCTTCACTGTGATCTTATTAAGTACCCGGTAGCCTATGCACAAGCGCATCGATCCATCTTTCTTCTTCTGGAACAATACTGGTGTGCCAAAAGGTGGCTTTGATGGGCGAATGTGACCAACATCTAGTAGCTCTTTCAATCGTTTCCTGAGCTCCTCAAGCTCGGGCTGTGCCATATGATATGGGGCAAATACAGGTGGCTTAGCCCCTGACTCCAACTCAATCTTATGATCCACCTCTCGCCTAGGGGGCAAATGCTTAGGCAACTCGTCGGGCATTGCATCTTTTTTTCCTCAAGTAACTTCTCTATGCAGGGTGGCAGTGTCTCTTGAAAACCATTGTCTTCCTCCAGACTTGCAATAGCTTCCACGAACATCGGCTCCCCCTTCTTGATCCCCTTAACAACCTGCATAACTAAAAGTTGTGCTTAGATCTGTCCATGTGGCATAGTCACCGTGGATACTATGCAAGCTCCTTCTCGCTCCATAAACAAGAGATATTGGAGGTAGGGTCAATCAAAGTATGACAATTTCTAAAGAACTCTTACCCCAATATGATGTAAAATATATCCATAGCGGTTATGGTAAAGTTTATCATACCTTTCCAAGCTCCCAATTTGATAACAACTCCATTAGCTACCCCACGAGAATTTTGTACCTCGGTAGCTAATGGGTATACCAGGTAAATAGTCTAGTAAGCATAGGGAGGAAAAATAAATAGTTTAGACTTGGGTATTAAAGGTTAAATGGTTTGGGCTTAATGAGTATGAAGTGAGATTTTCCTTTATTTCTTTTATGTACAAGCTAGGGGTGACAAATAGACTGTTTGGACTGGCCAATATGGGCTGACTCATAAATGGGCATTGCTCAACCCTTCTCAAAGTTCACTTGGTTAAGGTGGGCTGAGCCAAGATGGTCTAAACAATGGGTTGTAACTCAACCCGTCCAAATTGACTCAAATCTTTGTATTATTCTCAACTTTTAATCAAACATATATAAAAATTATCTTATGTTTTGAAATAAATGTCAATTCATGCCAAATAATTTCTTTCCTCAATTGGGATTTAAAATTTTATTTGATAGTATAATACTAACAAAAATCAGAATAATAAAAAAGTAGTAAAATTAGAACTTCCTACCCACCCCAACCCCTACTCTACCCTCAAACCTCCACCCCCACCCACCCCCATCATATATAAAAATATTATTTAGAATACTTTCTTTTAAATTTTAAATTTGTAGATAGAGTATTTTCTTTTTCATTTTAACAAAATAAAATCCTTTTTATGATGTAAAAAAATATTTTCTTTCATTTCAATAAAATATGTATTTTCTTTTCATGATTTAAAAAAAATATTTTTTCACAAAATAAATACTTTCTTTTCATGTTGTAGGAAAAGTATTTTCTTTTGTTTTAACAAAAAGAGTACGTTCTTCTCATGATGTAGAAAAAATATTTTCTTTTACAAAAATGAGTACTTTTTTTTTCTGTTGTAGAAAAAATATTTTCTTTTAATGTTGTAGATAGAGTATTTTTTTATCTCAACAAAATAAAAAATTATTTTATGATGTAGAAAAGGTTATTTCTTTTATTTCAATAAAATAATTACTTTCTTTTCATGATGTATAAAAAGTATTTTCTTTTTATAAAATGAGTACTTTCTTTTCATGATGTAGAAAAAGTATTTTCTTTCATGTTGTAGAAAAAGTATTTCTTAAGAATATTTTTTTTTCATGTTGTAGAAAAAGTATTGTCTTTTATTTCAATGAAATGAGTTTTTATTTTATTTTATTTTATTGTGATACCTAAAAAATAGCTCATTACCCGTTCTTTCTTTTATTGATATAAATTTTATTTGTTATTTTTTTGTTGTTGTGATATTCTCTTCTTCATTTTCAGATTTTTTTCGTGTTTGATGATTATTTTGGTCAACAACAATTAGTTAAATAAATCACTCGACTTCATGAAAAGAAAATACTTATTTTGTTGAAATGAATTTGAAAGAAAATACTCTTTGTACATTATGAAAAGAAAATATTCATTTTGTTGAAATGAAAGAAAATACTTTTTCAACATCATGAAAAGAAATCACTCTAAATAATATTTTTATATATTTAGAGTAGGGGATTAGAAGCAGCCTCTCTATCCTCATAAGGCAGGGGTAAGGTATGTGTATACACTACCCTCCCTTGACCCATAATGTGGGATAATACTGGATATGTTGTTATTGTTGTTGTATATATTTAGGATAGGGGATAGGGATGGGGTTGGGTGGTGCGTGGGTGAGAGTAGTGGTGAGGTGGGGATTGGGTGGGGGATAGGGGTAATGAGGGTTGTGGAGATGAGAAGGTTGAAAAAGAGTTTTAGAAAATATTTTGTAACGACCCGACTGGTCGTTTTGGAAAATTGCGTCCGGTTTGGCAGTTTGAGGTCACGAGCAGCTTCATGATATGCGTATTGACTTGCGTGCATGGTAGAATTTAGTTGATGGATGATTCAGAGTCAAATTGGAAGAAGGAAACTAACTTTGGAAGTTTAAACGGTGAGAATTTGACCGAAATTGGACTTTTGGGTAAACGATCCTGAAATGGATCGTGGATGATCTTAACAGCTTCCTATGGTAATTTTGGACTTAGGCTCGCGTCCGGATTCAAATTTGGAGCTCCGTATGGTAAATTGAGGCATTTCGGTGGCAAAGTTGAAGTTTGGAAAATGGAGAAGTTTGACCCATAGTTGAATGTTATGATATCGGGGTCGGAAAGTGATTCCGAGAGTTGGATCAGCTCCGTTATATTATTTTGGACTTGTCTGCAAAATTTGGCATTATTCCGAGTTGAATTGATAGGTTTCGGCATGAGATTTGATATTTGAAGATTTGAAAATTCATAAGTTTGATTTTTGGTTTGATCCGTTGTTTCGGTGTTGTTTTATGTGATTTGATACCTCGAGCGAGTCCGTATTAGGTTATATGACCTATTTGTGTGATTGGACGGGGTCTCGAGAGCCTCGGGTGTGTTTCGAATGGGCTACAGGTCATTTTCCCCTATATTTGAACTATTGTTATGCTATCTGGTATTTCTTTCTATGCGATTGCATAGGCATAGCCATGATCGTGTAATATAGTGTTAACCTACTATATTTTTCTTTTATACGATCACATTGATTCGTTCGCGATCGCATAGCACAAATTTGGACAATAATATTTTGGGTTGAGAAAAGAATTAGTTTTTGAAGAAAAATTTTAAATGAAAAATCATGATTTGAGGGACCAAATGGTATCGAAATTGAATAAATTTTGTATGGTTGAACTTATTTTGGAATGTGTGATCGGATTTTATAAAATTTGACGAGTTCCGAGGTGCGGGCCCGGGGATCGATTTTTATATTTTTGTAAAGATTAAAACTTCATTATTTGGAATAGTTCTTTATTCGATTTATGTGTGTTTTGGAGTTGTTATAGTTGGATTTGATCTGTCTGGAGGTCTTTTTGCTCGAGAAGACCATTTAAGAGTATCGAGTTATCGTCTTTGAGGTAAGTATCTTGCCTGACCTTGTGTAGGGGACTTTCCCTTAGGAATTGAGTTTTCTATGCTAATTGTAGTCCATGCATGGGGGGTGACGACGAGTGTGTGATCGGACTTATTTGTGGGAAATTTGCCTCCAAGGTCTTAGGTCCTTATGTGGAAAGGATCTTGTTATGACTGGATTTCCTAGTTGCTTAACTTGCCTCTATATGCTCCACATGACATATTTAGCTTTCCTCTATTTCTTACGTGTTATATTGACCCTTAAATGCCTTAATTGAAGTGATTCCCTTTCTTATTATTTTGATATTTCTTGACTGTGAGTTCCTTCATGACTTTGTGAAAATAGGTTACATGTCCAATTGTTGTGGTTGCCAGTGTAGTTATCACGTGCTTATTATGTCTTGTTGTGTAGTTGAGGTTTCATTGTGAAGTTAACCGTTGGTACAAGTTTGGTTATAGTTGATTCCCTTGTCGGGACATACTTAATTCTTACTATTGGTTCCCTTGGATGGAAGTGTTTATTCTTGTTGTTGACTCCATTGCCGGGATATTATTTCCTTATTATTCCCTTGTCGGGACTCTTTCGTGATTGGTGTTGATTTGTATATTATTTGGATCGGGTTGCACGCCGCAATAATATTAAATAGATCGGGTTGCACGCTGCAACAATATTATATAGATCGGGTAGCATGTCGCAATAATATTATATGGATCGGATTGCACGCCGCAACAATATTATATGGATCAGATTGCACGCCGCAATCAAGTTGCACGCCACAACAATATTATATGATTTGGATCGGGTTGCACGCCGCAATATTATTATATGATTTGGATTGGGTTGCACGCCGCAAAAGTACTATATGATTGGGATCAGGTTGCACGCCGCAACAAGAAAGAATAAAAGTGAATATTGATTCTTATGGTGAGAACGAGAGTAAAAGCACGAAGGGTGATGCCGTGCACTTTCTGCTACTGTGTTTATTTGTTGTTATCAATTTCAATTTTTTTAAAACTGTTTAGTTCCTTTATTGATGTGATCCTTTGTGTTAGAACCCGCGATATTTTCAATACCTCATCGTATTTATATATATGTATATATGTTCCAATACTTCAAACTTCAATAATTGTTACATTCTTAATTGAATTAGTATCTCAATTATATCCCCTTAAAATGTATGAGGTTGTATTTTTCTTAAAAAGGAATTTCTACTAAGTTTTAAGTTATTAACTCTCATGTCAAAGGTAATAATTCTTCCGATGTATTTTAAATTGAAAGGGGTTATTTCTTACTCGAATGATTTCTAAAAATAACTTCATCTTTTCTCGTCGATTTTTCCAAATTTATTTAGAAATTGTAATTTAATTTGTATTATGTAAAGAGGACTTCCTGAACATTTTAAGTGTATTTGAAGGACATTTTGTATTGTATATCGTGTGGATCTTGTTGTTAAGAGTGAGATGAAAAATATGTGGGCACAAGGTGCCATATGTGCTGAAATTAAAGTTCGAAAGTTGAGATTATGATATGAGAAATCGAGGATTAAAATGATCGGGATGGCGTATTAAACATGATGTGATTGATTGAGTTGACATTGTTTTCTTTAATTGGATACATTCTTACTTGTCTCTGTCTCTGTTATGTCAGTGTTGAATTGCTTGGGTTATCTGATTTCCGTGATTTCCGTTCGTTACTATATGTGTTCTCTCTTTATTTATTATACATTTTGTACTTGAATTTTCTCTCCGCAGTTGATATTACTTCGTTATCTTTGTCTTGATGTTTTATTATCATATCCTGTTAATTTTATTTGACCAGTAGGCGTCCTGACTATTCTTCGTCACTAACTGTGACGACCCAAAGGGATCATCACCTGTTTTAATTAATTCTGTGCTTCCGAGGCCTTAAAAATCTTATTTAGAATCGCCTCGATTTCGTGCGCAGTCCAGACGCATAGCCGGAAAGCTTAAATATGTTCTATCAAAAATGCTAAGTTTTAATATTAAAATAAATAAATTTAACTTCGGTCAATATTTAGATAAACGAATCCGGACCCGTGATTTGACAGTCCCAGAGGGTCTGTAGAAAAATATGGGACGTGGGCGTATGCCCGAAATCGAATTTCGAGGTCCCAAACCCGAGAAATAAATTTTTTAAGAAAAATTATTTTTTGGAAATGTTTAAGAAAATTTGAAATGAAACTTGATTAGAAAGCTATGTATCAGACCCGTATTTTGGTTCCGGCGCCCGGTACAGGTCTTATATATGGTTTAAGTCATTCCTGTAAAATTTTGTTAAAAACGGACGTCATTTGATGTAATTCAGACTTGAATTGCTAAATTTGATACTTGATGAAGTTTGAGAAAATTCTTCGATTTTGAGGATTAATCCGATGTTCATGATGTTATTTTGGCGATTTGATCGCACGAATAAGTACATAGGATATTTTTGAGTCTATGTGTATATTTGGTTTGGAGCCCCGAGGGCTGGTGAGTTTTGGATCGGAGTTGAGGTGTTTTAGACATGAAAAAAAAATCTGGTTTTTTTCTGCAGCTTTTGGTGTCTAGTGAAACAATTCGCGATCGCAAAAGTCACTCCGCGATCGCGAAGGACAAATTCTGGGAGTCCATAATTCGTTCTATGCGATCGCGTGGTATTGTCCGCTTTCGCAGTCTACAACCATTTCACCCTATGCGATCGCAATCAAATGTCCGCGATCGCAGTGCTCAACAAATTTTACCCTTTGCGATCGTAGCCCATTGTCCGCGATCGCGTAGACTATTTCTGCCCAGTTATTTTAAAACCCCAAAAATAGAACACTCACGGGATTTATTAAAAATTTCACAAATCTCTTCTTCTCAAAAGCTCTTAGACGACCATTGAAACAATTCTTCACCAAAACCTCTTGGGTTAGTAATTCTTAGATTATTTTCTTCCATTTCCTTCAATATCTATTGAAATCCTAGGCCTAAAACATGTGATTTAAGATAGAAAATTGGGTATTTGGGTAGAGTTAGGGCTTTTTAATTAATTGTGATTTAGACCTCATTTTGGGGCCGAATTCTGAATATAACTGCACAGGTTTATGTGGTTGTCCTATCTAGCCTCGTCACTACTTCATCGGGGTTAGGCTAGGCACTTACCAGCACATGGGGTCGATCGTGCTGATGCTATACTCTGTGCTCTTTTGCATAGATCCAGGTACTGAACATCAACAGTAGTTTGGGAGTCTTCCTTCAATCCACCGAGACACCGAGGTAGCCTTGCAGGCGTCCGCAGACCCAGCATCTCCTCTATCTTACATTTCATTCTGTTATCTCATGTTTCGAGACAAACAGTGTTATTTTTCCTTCAAATTGTTGTATTTAGTACTCTTAGTAGTCCATGGATGTTGTGACACCGGTTCTTGGGCAGAGGCATTATTGATACCCAATTTTCCCATATACTTTATATGCAAAATACTTTCAAAATAATATATGCAGGCATATATAAGCATGTCCGAATGTTTTATAATTTTTTCTAATTTTTAAAAGATTTTAAAAATAATTTATTACCCTATTTTAAGAGTATAAAATCAATAATCATTCCCAAAAATTATTATTTCGTTGATTCAGTCATTGTATTCTCATATTTATACCAAAATATAGCTAAGATAATTTTTATACATTTTTACAGATTTATTTGATATTTTAAAAGCTAAATTGCATATAATTACAATTTTAGCCTATTTTAGGATTAATAACATTTCTATAATTATAAAACCGGTTCCAATAAATTTTAATAAATATTTGTATATTATTTATTAGTCCAGTTCTTTTAATTTATTTTTAAAATTATTTCACTATTTTTTATAAATAAAAAGGGTAAACATGGTTATTTAACATCTAGCCTCATTTTATACAATTACAGCCCCTTTTACATTTTAATTTTAACCCTTAAATAGACCCAATCTAAACCTCAACCGGACCGGCCCAATTTTTTAAGCTGACCCAACCATAACCCAATTCAAACAACCCTACCCGGTTCCCACCTACCCTTTTAGATCTAGGCCGTTGATCATACAGATCAACGACCATGATTCCTCCTTATTCCCTATTTTAACCTCAAACGACCTACCCTAATTCCCCATTTCACCCAATCCGCCGCCTCTGAATACCCTCCCCCTCTCAAACTCTCTCGAAGGTTCTTGAAACCCTAATCACCTTCTACCATTTTCAACCTCTAACTCACCGGAATCCATGGCCTCTCAGGCCATAGATGATCTATGCTCATCTCCTATTGCTCCTATGTGCCTGATACTTGAAGGTTCGAGGCCAGACCTCAAAAGTCTTCACTCAGACCTTCGCCGACTCGAGGTTTCCGGCCATCTCCGGCCTGGTTCTGGCATATCCTAGCCTCCTGAGTCTGATTCCGACATTATCCAACTTAGATCAGACCTTTTCCAAGCCTTTCTCATTCTAGGGTTCATCTGAAACCCTAGTTGTTCGAGGTTTTCTCCGATTCTCTTTAGATCTGTTGTGTATCTATGCTACACTTGGGTTTTTCAAACGATTTTCCTAATTTTTTCTTTTGAAAATCGCTTTCAAAAACCCTTCTTTTCCGATTTAGGGTTTTATGGAAAGTACTTAAGAGTTTTATGACTTTTCTTCTCTATTATTCGTGTTGTTTCTCTTACTATGTTCCCTATATCGTGTTCTCACTTGCTTTCTATTGTGTTTTATGTACTTTCTCTACTATGTTCCTGTGTGATCTTTTGTCGGGCTTTATACTCCGTGCTTGTATATTCTTCTACTATGTTTTCTATGCCATGTTCTCACATGCCTTTTGACCATGATTCTGCTATCTTCTTCCTCTATGATTTGATGTGCTTCTCCCACTGTTCTTGCTATTTTTTACTGTGTTTAAAGTTTTCTCCTAAAAGACCTATTTAAGCATGTGTTACTTCTAATTTTTCCTCTACTATTAGTGTTCTCTCATTATGCTTCATATTTGCATCTTCACTCTGTTTGCTTGATCTTTTTTTTATTTGCATGTTTTCTCATGAGTTTCTAAAAAATCCCTAAGCCAGTTGCCTCCTCATCTTTGTATTTGATTCAATTTGAAACCCTAAGATTTTGGGGTTTCCTTTGGAAATCTGGATTTCTGTGTTCAAGTTAGGGTTCCACTTTGGGACCCTGGACTCTCAGACTCTGCAATTGAATTTGTACCCCTTCTTGCATATCATTCTGAATCTTTCAATATTTGACTATCTTTTCTGAGTAACGTGATGACTCTTTTATTTGATTTGTCTGCTTTATATATGAAAAGTTCTTCTTTTAAAAGGGGTTTCTGCCAACTACTAATTGATTCCGAATTCCTTTAATAGTATTTACTTGGTTGTTACTGATTTCTTTTAAATTAAACCTTTCTTTACCCCTTTTATGACTCGGTTCATTCGAGTAAAAGCCTGTAACTTTGATTTCATTGGCTGTTTGATTGATTCCCTTTCCTTATTTCACACAAAATAGTGTACCATTGGGTTGTTGCCTTAAATAAACCCCTATGTATTTACCCATCTTGTACTGCTTTAAAAAGTGTTTGATTAACCTCTTTCCTTAATTAGTTCTGCCCGTTTGAAATCAAAATTCCTTAATTAAAGGGAAACCTTGTGTAATTGATTTTCAAACTATTCTCTTACCTATTTCTACTTCGTTTCTATAGTATAAATACATGACTTTCTTAAACACAACACACACGATTGTGCACACCAAAAACTACAATTAAAATTCTCTTCTAAACTTATACTTAGAGTATTCTTGATTCTTGTTTGCACTTTGGCTTTTACAAGACTAATGTTTCTCTTTACTTGTCTATTTGAAACTAGTATGTCCTAAATTAATTTTCAACATCACCCCAATGTGTTTATTTATATTCCTTGTATCCTTGTCTGCTTTCTATTCCCTGTAATGTTTAAACATATGACTTGAAATTCCTATATGCTACTGTCTGCTTCTCCTCCTTATGAACAATTGTTCCCTACCCCATTACCCCTATATGTCTGTGAGTGGGGACTTAGGGCATGGCAACAAGAACTGTTGTCCATGACCTAAGTTTTGACCCCCTAACCTCTAAGCAGGTTGAAAGGTGTGCCAGTACGTCTCATTGCTGAGTGTGCCCCCTTTGCCTGCTCTTTCCTTGTATCATATTTCTAGTATGAATCCCCACACCCCATTCCCATATGTGTGCTGAGTTAAGGTACAGCCTGGAAACATCCAAATTGTTGTCCAGGACTGAACCTGACCTTCAACAGGTCCTAACTCCCCAATTCTAAAGGTGACAGGCTGGTCAGGGTGTGCCAGCACCCCAATTGCTGGGCATGACCACCAACCTGCCATGGCCTTCCCTAATTCCCCTCTACTGCACTTACACTTACTCCTAGCCTCTAAGTTCTGCTCCCCTCCTATGAGCCTTCCCTTGGGACCTTGAGCTCCCTCTGAACTTGAACATTTGAGGGCTGACTCTTCCACACTGCACTTTGATCCTGTAATGATATTTGGGGTGTAAGCATTACCTGGAGATCTTGAAGCTCCTTGGAACTTTAATACCTCCCAAATAAGAGAAAGGCTCGGAAATCTGATCTTTGGAAGTTGGTTTATTTCATGTATCAGACTAGGAGTCTGAATTAGGCTCTCCTTGGTTGGAATTTTAATTTTTGATGTAAATTTACTTTTTCGGGAGTCATTCAAGTTGTAATAATTTGTAATAACTGTCGGGTGTATATTAAAATAGGGGGAGGGTCTCTCATTTTATGCATATGGGGTAGATATCATGCTTTAGGTTTATTTCTACAATCATAACATCTTCGCTTATATATCCGCATATAGATATCATGCCTATAAGTTGATTTATTACTGCATATAGAAATCCTGCCCATAAGTTTATTCATTACTGCATATAGAAATCATGCCTATAAGTTGATTCATTACTGCATATACAAATCATGCCTATAAGTTGATTCATTACTGCATATAGAGATCCTGCTCATAAGTTTATTCATCTGCATATAGAAATCTTGCCTATAAGCTATTCATTTGCATTCGGAGTTATGTCTATAAGTTTCTGCACTTTTGCATATACACACTAGGCAAACAGTCTATAGGTTAAAAATAACAAATTCACTCTAGATACCATGCCTATAGGATTCCTGCACTTTTATAAATATTTTTTTTTAAAAATTAATCACGCTTAGAAAGCGTGCCTAAAGGAATAACTAACTGAATCTGATTCGTCTGCAAGCCTAAAATCAGTAATAAATGTCGTTTAATACATGCAAAATTTGTTTGCTTCTCAAAATCAGTAACCCTTCTTTAAAATCAGTATGCCTTCTGCAAATGTTAAATATCACGATTGCAGGTCTCATCTAGGCAAACCTGTAAGTAATTAGTCAACTATGCCAGTCATTAATAATTACAACCAACAGGCAGGTCTAATTCAGATTTCTTATCTGAAAATATGTGCTAAATCCGCCACCCTTCCTATGCTAAGTTTATTTAATTCAGACCAAACCAGTACCTGTAAATAATGCTAATTGATTTGCTAATTTGAATGAGGAGGCTTACCTGAGTCCTAACTGTTATTTGTTTCCCCTTTAAGTGCTTGTCGCCTAGATTTTTATCCTTTCCTAAACTTCTGAAAAGCCCCAATTCCCTTTCCTTTAGGATTAGTAGTCCCAAATGCCTCTGGGACTGATAGGATTGGAACGGATAATAGCATGCAACAAGCAACGATACTATTTCGCGCTTTAATACCTTAACAAGATGGGAACGGGTAGATATGGATTTGATGACCGGTATGCTAATATCACGTGCGACCCCTCTTCTGAGTAGTGATTGCTGGATATTGCATTGATGTGATCCATATAAATCATAAACCTAGGACCTCCCTCCCCTTATTTGTTTTTTTTTCATAATTGCTTAAATCTTCTTCTTTATCAATTTCTGCCTTCTTTAAAAATTTCAACTTATTTGCAATGTTGTCCCTTCACTTGAGACCTTGATTGCTTACTTGGTTATAAGAAGTTACAATTGTAACATGGCCGAGAACCACACTAGTGGATCTTGAGGGGTGACTAACACCTTCCCCTCGAGATAATTTCTAGCCCTTACCTAAACTCTGGTTCTTTAACTCAAACCCTTCTTAGTGTCCTAATGCACTTAATCATTAGGTGGCGACTCTTCAATCGAAAAACCCAAATTCCCCAAGGGAATAGAGTTGTCCGTCCAAATGTCGCAAACCCGATTTTGCCTTTTAAAGGAGGAAAAAGGGGGCCTCGACAGGCATATGATGATTTCCGTATTATTGCTCAGTTTATTTAATTTAAGTCTTCCGCTAAATTTTACTTTTCATTGTCTTCTAATTGCTTATTTATTGATAATTTAACTGTTTAATCATGTATAAAACGAGATGGATTAATGTTTGCGAAGGTTCTTGGCTTGCCTAGCTTCTACGAGTAGGCGCCATCATGACCCCCGAGGGTAGAAAATTCAGGTCGTGACAAGTTGGTATCAGAGCTCTAGGTTACATAAGTCTCACAACTCACGGACAAGCTTAGTAGAGTCTGAGGGATCAGTACAGAGACGTCTGTATTTATCCCCTAGAGGCTACAGAGTAAGGAAAAGTTTTACATTTGTTCTTTCTTGTCGTGCGGTTTGGTTTCTCAATGCTAATTGAATTTCTACTATGTTCTTTTGCAGATGGCGAGAACATGCGCTTCCTCATCTACCGATCAACAATTTGAGCCCCAGGCAGCTCCTAATAGGGGCAGAGGGCGAGGCCAAGGCCGTGCTACAGGCCGAGGTTGGGGCAGAGCTCAGCCCCGAGCAGCAGCACCAGTAGCGGAGCCTCAGGTTGACTTTGACGAGGAGGTTTCGGCCCCAGCCCCAGCAGTTCCGGTGGGCCCAACTCAGGTCCAAGAGGGGTTTATTGCTACCCCAGTTCTTCAGGATGCTCTGGTCCGATTGGTAGGTCTCATGGAGAGTGTCACCTGAGCAGGTTTTCTTCCTGTAGCATAAGCCGTCTCTTAGGCTGGAGGAGGGGCCCTGACTCCTGCTACTCGTACTCCGGAGTAGGTAGCTCCCCCGATTCAGACTCCAGCAGTTCAACAAGTTGGAGCAGCTCAGCCGGGTGTGGTAGCTTAGGCCGTGATGGGGCAGCTATGTCTGTCAATGCTTTGTGGAGGCTTGATAGGTTTACCAAGCTCTTCACTACTACCTTTAGCAGTGCATCTACCGAGGATCCTCAGGATTATTTGGACAACTGCCACGAGGTTCTTCAGAACATGGGTATTGTTGAGACCAATGGGGTTGATTTTGCTACATTTCGGTTGTCTGGACCTGCCAAGATTGGTGGAGGGATTATTGCTTAGTTAGACCAGCAGGGCCGCCAGTATTGAGCTGGGATCAGTTTATGCAGCTATTTTTGGAGAAATTTATCCCTATTACACAGCGAGAGGCCTATCGGAGGCAGTTCGAGTGTCTTCAATAGGGATCCATGATAGTCACCCAGTACGAGACCAAGTTTATTGGTTTGGCTCGCCATGCTCGTTATACTTCCCACAGAAAGGGAGAGATTGAGACAGTGTATCGATGGACTTATTCAGCCTATTCGTCTCTAGATTTCTAGAGAGGCTGGGACCGAGATATCCTTTCAGGGGGCAGCCAATGTGGCCCGGAGGATTGAGATGGTATTTTCATAGGGGGCTGGTCATAGGATAGACAAGAGACCCCGTTAGTCAGGCAGGTTCAGTGGTGCCTCGTCTGGAGGCAGAGATTCGTATGATAGGGGTCATCCTTCTAGTCCTTTCCAGTCAGCTCTCTAGGTTTCTCATGGTGCCTCGGGTGGCCGTGGTTCTCACACGCACTATTCCGATTAGCAGTCCTTTAGTGCATAACCAGCACCTATGACTGCACCACCGCTTCAGAGTATCCAGGGTCGTCAGTCCCAGCAGTCGAGGGCTTGTTTTACTTGTGACGACACGAGGCACATTGCTAGGTACTGCCCTCACGCACCAGGTGGCTCTCAGCATTAGAGTTCTCATGCCATGGTTCAAGCACCCGGTGTTCCACAGCCCTCCCAGCCAGCTAGATGTAGGGGTAGAGGTGCTAGAGATGGAGGTAGAGATCATAGAGGTGGAGCTCAGACCGCTAGAGGTGGAGGCCAGTCAGCAGCACGCCGACCTAGAGAAGTAGATAAGAGTGGTGGGGCCCAGCCCCGATGTTATGCTCTTCAGGCCAGGCTTGAGGCAGAGGCTTCAGATGCGATTATTATAGGTACAGTTCTGGTTTATGATAGAGATGCTTTAGTGCTTTTTGATCTGGGGTCTACGTATTCGTATGTGTCACCTTATTTTGCCCCATATTTGGTCATGCCAAGTGATGCATTTGGTATTCCTGTTTATGTGTCTACACCGGTGGGTGACTCTATTGTGGTCGATCGAGTCTATCATTCTTGTGTTGTGGTGATTGGGGGTTTGGAGACTTGTGTAGATTTGTTGCTTTTAGACATGGTCGACTTTGATATTATATTGGGGATGGACTGGTTATCACCCTATCACGCTATCTTGGACTGTCATGCCAAGACTATGATCTTAGCTTTACCGAGTATGCCTCGTTTATATTAGATAGGGACTCCTGGTCATTCTACCTGCAGTGTTATATCATATGTGAAGAGCATATGGTCGAGAAGGGGTGTTTGGCCTATTTAGCCTATGTTCGCGATTCCAGTACTGAGGTTCCCTATATTAATTTTGTGCCCGTTGTTTGTGAGTTCCCTGATGTTTTTCCTTTAGACCTGCCGAGTATGCCACCCGATAGGGATATTGATTTCTGCATTGATCTAGTGCTGGGCACCCAGCCCATTTCTATTCCACCATATCGTATGGCCCCACCGGAGTTGAAAGAGTTAAAAGAATAGTTGCAGGATTTGCTTAAGAAGGGTTTTATTGGACAAAGTATTTCACCTTGGGGTGTGTCGGTGTTAGTCAAGAAGAAGGATGGGTCAACGAAAATGTGTATTGATTACCGGCAATTGAACAAGGTAACGATCAAGAATAAGTATCCATTGCCGAGGATTGATGATTTGTTCGACCAACTTTAGGGTGCTAGGCTATTTTCCAAGATTGACTTGCGATCTGGCTACCATCAGTTGAGGATTAGGGCATACGATGTCCTTAAGACAGCTTTCTGCATTCGGTACGGGCACTATGAGTTCTTGGTTATGTCATTCGGGTTGACAAATGCCCCAGCAGCTTTCATGGTTGATGAACCGAGTGTTCTGGCCTTATTTAGATTCATTCGTGATAGTCTTCATTGATGATATATTGATATATTCCCGTAGCTAGGAGGAGAACGAGCAACACCTTAAAGTGGTTCTTCAGACTTTAAGGGATATTCGGTTATATGCTAAGTTCTCGAAGTGTGAATTCTGGTTGGGTTCAGTTGTATTTTTGGGTCATGTTGTATCAGCAGAAGGTATTCAGGTGGACCCAAAGAAGATTGAGGTAGTCAAGAATTGGCCTAGACCAGTATCAGCTATAGAGATTCGGAGTTTCTTGGGGTTGGCAGGCTACTATCGACGGTTCGTGGAGGGATTTTCATCTATTGCAGCCCCGATAACCAGATTGACCCAGAAGGGTACCCAGTTCAGATGGTCGGATGAGTGTGAGGCGAGCTTTCAGAAGCTCAAGACAGCTCTCACTACGCACCGGTGTTGGTTTTGCCAACAGGTTTAGGGCATTATACAGTTTATTATGATGCTTTCCGTATTGGGCTTGGAGCAGTGTTGAAGCATGATAGCGCCTATGCTTCGAGGCAGTTAAAGATTCCTTAGAAGAAATATCTAGTTCATGGTTTAGATTTAGCGGACATAGTTCATGCATTGAAGATTTGGAGGCATTATCTATATGGCGTGGCATGTGAAGTGTTCACGGATCACAAGAGTCTTCAATACTTGTTCAAGCAAAAGGAGTTGAATTTGAGGCAGAGGAGGTGGTTGGAGTTGTTGAAGGATTATGATATCACCATTCTATATCAGCCAGGAAAGGCCAATGTGGTAGCCGATGCATTGAGTAGGAAGTCAGCCAGTATGGGTCATTGTTGATAGGTTGACCATAGGGTCATTGTTGTTCGCCTTCATGGTGTGCCCGTGTCTATCATTTCGGACCGGGGTATAAAGTTTACCTCGCGCTTCTGGAGAGCAGTTCAGTGAGAGTTGGGAACACGGCTCGAGGTTGAGCATAATATTTCATCCCTAGACAGACGGTCAGTCCGAGCAAACTATTCAGATTTTGGAGGATATGCTCCGAGCTTGTGTTATTGATTTTGGAGGTTCGTGGGATCTGTTCTTGCCTTTGGTAGAGTTTGCCTACAATAACAGCTACCAGTCGAACATCTAGATGGCTCCTTATGAGGCCTTATATGGTAGGCGGTGTCGATCTCCGATTGGATGGTTTGAGTTGGGAGAGGCTCGGTTGTTGGGTACGGATCTGGTTCAGGAGGCCTTGGACAAGGTCAGGATCATTTAGGATAGGCTTCGTTCAACTCAGTCCACGCAAAAGAGCTATGCAGACCACAAGGTTCGAGATGTGGCTTTTATGGTTGGTGAGCGGGCATTGCTCCGAGTGTCGCCTATGAAAGGCGTGATGAGATTCTTGATCGAGTGGGAGAGGTGGCTTATAGACTTACTTTGCCACCAAGCTTATCAGCCGTACATCTAGTGTTTCATGTGTCCATGCTTCAGAGGTATCACGACGATCTAGCCCACGTGTTAGATTTCAGCACTGTCCAGTTGGACAAGGACTTGTCTTTTGAGGAGGAGCCGGTAGCTATTCTAGACTTGCAGGTTCGTCAGTTGAGATCCAAGAGTTTCCCTTCTGTTCATGTTCATTGGAGAGATCAGCCTCCTGAGGAATCGACCTGGGAGTCCGAGTCCGATATGCGGAGATGTTATCCTCATCTTTTCTCCAACTCAGGTGCTTCTTTCTTTTGTCCGTTCGAGCATGAACGGTTGGTTTAGAGATGGAGAATGTGATGACCCAAAGGGGTCATCACCTGTTTTAATTAATTCTGTGCTTCCGAGGACTTGAAGACCTCTTTTAGAGTCACCTCGATTTGCATGCGTAGTCCGGACGCATAGTCGAAAAGCTTAAATATGAAATTTTGTGAAAAATGTTAAGTTTTGATATTAAAATGAATAAATTTGACTTCGATCAACATTTTGGGTAAACAGACCCGGACCCGGACCCGGACCCGTGATTTGACGGTCCCGAAAGGTCCGTAGGAATATGCCCAGAATTGAATTCTGAGGTCCCAAGCCCGAGAAATAAATTTTTTACGAAGAATTATTTTCTGGAAGTGTTTAAGAAAATTTGAAATGAAACTTGATTAGAAAGCTATGGTATCGGGATCGTATTTTAGTTTTGGCACCCGGTACAGGTCTTATATATGGTTTAAGTCATTCCTGTAAATTTTGGTTAAAAACGGACGTCATTTGATGTAATTCGGACTTGAATTTCTAAAATTGATACTTGATGAAGTTTGAGAAAATTCTTTGATTTCGAGGATTAATCCGATGTTCATGATGTTATTTTGGCGATTTGATCGCATGAATAAGTCCGTAGGATGTTTTTGAGGCTGTGTGTATATTTGGTTTGGAGTCCTAAGGGCGGGTGAGTTTTGGATAGGTGTCGAGGTGTTTTGGACTTGAAAAGAAAATTTGGTTTTTTTCTGCAGCTTTTGGTGTCCAGTGATTTATAATTTGCGATCGCATAAGTCACCTCGCGATCGCGAAGGGTAAATTTTGGGAGTCCATAATTCATTTTATGCGATCGCATTCCCCCTTTCCGCGATCGCAATGTGTAAAGTCCCAGCCTTCATCTTTCTTCTATGCGATCGTGTGGTATTGTCCGCGATCGCAGTGCACAGCCATTTCACCCTATGCGATCGCAATCAAATGTCCGCGATCGCAGTGCTCAGCAAATTTTACCTTTTGCGATCGCATCCCATTGTCCGCGATCACGTAGACTATTTCTGCCCGGTTATTTTAAAACCCCAAAACTAGAACACTTACAGGATTTATTAAAAATTTCACAAACCTCTTCTTCTCCAAAGCTCTTAGGCGACCATTGAAGCGATTCTTCACCAAAACATTTTGGGTTAGTAATTCTTAGCTTATTTTCTTCCATTTCCTTCAATATCTATTGAAATCCTAGGCCTAAAACATGTGATTTTAGGTAGAAAATTGGGTATTGGGGTAGAGTTAGGGCTTTTTAATTAATTGTGAATTAGACCTTATTTTGGAGTCGAATTCTGAAAATAATTATATATTCGGGCTCGTGGGTGAATGGGGGATTTTATTTTGGTCCGAACCTCGTATTTTGACCAAGCGGGCCCGGGGTCGATTTTTGAATTTTTGGAAAATATGATGGAAAAGCTATAATTAGGCATTGGGTTTGCATTTTTTAGCATTTATTGATGTATTGAAGTCATTTATGTATAGATACAATTAAATTGTAGCCGAATTCGAAAGGAAAGGTGGTTATGGAGGATTTAATTGGCCGTAGAAGTTTGAGGTAAGTGTTTGGTCTAATCCTAGCTTGAGGGATTAGGAGTTGAGTCCTATTTGCTAATTGCTTCTTGTTGAGTACGACGTATAGGCATTGTGACGAGTATCTATACATTGGTGTCGAGTATGACCGTGAGTCTTAAATTGATAGTTGTTGTGTTCTTAAATGACACTTCAGATGCTTTAAATTGACGACTCTTGATATTGAGTAGAGGTTTAGTTTATTCTTGTGGACTTTATTTATGTTTGAGTACTGGTATTAATCGAGCTGGGTACGAGTTGAGCTAGGATTTGGTTATAGCTGATTCTTTCTTGCCGGGATGATTATTTTCATATTGTTATTCCGTTGCCAGGAAATTATTATTATTATATTGCTTTTGTTTTCCTTGCCGGAATTTTATTGTGACTTTGTGTTGAATTGAAATGGGAGCGGGTGGTATGCCTACCACAAGTTATTGATTAAACTGGGAGTGGGTGGTACGCCTACCACGAGTTATGATGAAATGAGAGCGAGTGGTACGCCTACCACGAGATTTGATGAAATGGGAGCAGATGGTATGCCTACCACGGAAATATTGATGAACTGGGAGCGAGTGGTACGCCTACCAAACATTGAGAAATGGGATCGGGTTGCACGCCTGTAACGAGATATGTACTGACAGTAAAATTTGCTTTTTATTTCCTTATCTGTGTTAGAGTTAAACTGTTGATTTTCCATTATTATTCTTTGAAGTCCTGTATTATCTGTTATCCCCGAAGCATGTTTTTCCTCCCATTAAAATGTTTATTCTTGTTTATTTTTCCGGTGTATATGAATATAACTGCACAGGTTTATGCGGTAGTCCTGTCTAGCCTCGTCACTACTTCGCCGGGGTTAGGCTAGGCACTTACCAGGACATGGGGTCGGTCGTGCTGATACTACACCCTGTGCTCTTTTGCACAGATCCAGGTACCGGATGTCACACCTCCTTTTTACTTACACCCGTAAGGGCATAAAGGAGTTTTTCCAATTAAAGGACAATCAGAACGAGATTTATTATTAAGATTCAGAGTGCCACTTGAGAGATTAATGGTGTCCCAAGTCACCGGTTGAATCCCGAACCTAGGAAAATATGACTCTGTTAACAGTCCGCGAACCAGAAATCCAAGTAAGGAATTTTGTTAACCCGGGAGAAGGTGTTAGGCATTTCCGGGTTCCGTGGTTTTAGCACTGTCTCTCAACTGTCATGTTTAGCTTATTTATCTGATTTGATTACATGTTTCAACTTATATGCTTTTTAGCTTTGAACCGCTTTTATCATCATTTTCAAAGAGAATTGCAACGTCATGAAAACATATCTTGAACCACGTCACATAAATGCATCCGTAGTTTTCGATACATTTCGACTTCGTTGGGATTTGGATTTGGGTCACATAAATGCACACCCGAATTTAAGAAGGTAATGTTGTTAAAATACGCGCCTAAAGAGACTAACGCGTTATTATCTTTGGGGAGGGCCGTGAAATTCGCTAAATGGCCCATCTCGAATTCTAAGTATTTTAATATAAACAATTATCGAGGGCCCCGCAATTTATGTATTTTATTTATCGAGGCTCATCTCGTTTCATTATTTAAAAGGCAATCCTAAAGCAACTATGATTTTCTATTTTTATTTGTCTCTAATAATAAAGAAAGTCCTAATTAATTAAAATGTTTGAAAGATCCCAAAATTCCAATGTTTCGATTTCAACAAATAGTCCCAATAACTACATGAGAAGGGCAGGATGTTTTCAACAACAGGTTCAAAATAGCCCCAGGCTTCATTATACAAGAATTGGACAGCCTGGGCTCGTAATAGCTCATGTACCCAATATCTAATTAAACTCGGGCTTACTGATCCACTTTCACAGACTGGACGGCCCAGACTTTGTGCTACACAAACAAAATTGCTAAGTCTCAATTATAGTCTATACCCAAAAGACTAGACAACCACAGGCCTTGGCCCAGGCCCAAACGTACAAGGACATCAGAATTGGACCTGGGATGCTCATAGAGCACTGATGCCTACACTTTTGACAGTGGGCTGCTGAGCCCAAACCGTTAGACCAAACTATGCTTCAATTCAATCTGAATAAATGCTCACTGAGGTTGTTTCAAATTATTCTATTCAAGGTGATAATGAATTATTTGATTCCAGTTTCAGGCCCAGGCTTATGTATGACTAAACATCCAATTAACATACTACTAACTAAATGGAAATATCCGATTCAATGAACTTCTCAACAAAAGTGAACATTTATTTTTTGATTCTTACCAAATTATAAAGTAAACTCTAAATAACCACTTCACTTTCACATATCAACTAGATTTAGAACACTTATCCATGTGTCACGACCCCAATCCCGGTCGTTATGGCGCCCAACAAAATTGCTAGGCAAGCCCGACCAATTAATACTCACAACCCAATCACACATCCCAACACCAATTTATAGCATTAAATTAACAGTTTAACAAGTCCATTAACCGAATAATTTAGATAAAAATAGTATGAAACACCGACATAACCAACATCTCCCAAAGACCTGGGGTCATGAGTCTAGAGCCTCTAATAACACAGAGTAATAAATCCTCAGTAATACAGATGTTCAAAAATGCAGAAAGATAAAAGGGATAGGGGAGGAGTCGGGTCCTGCGGGCATCAGGCAGCTACCTTGACAACTCCTGAAAAACTCTGAAAGCAGCAAATAGCTCGACTATGCTTCCGGGACACCAGAATCTGCACACATGTTGCAGGGAGTAAAGTGAGTACTTCCAACTCAATGGTAATAGACATATATAATGGCTGACTGTAAGGAATCCCGAAATATAACAATGCAAAACTATAACCAATAATTCTACACATTTAACGGTGGAACAATATCAGATAATGACAGGTAAAACAGATAGATATCGATGCATGAATGCAATGCATTGCACATGACCGTTGCGGTGCACAGCCCGATCCATTTGGGTACCCGCGCTCACTGTGGGCGTTCAGACTTCGGAAGGGCTCCTACAGCCCAAGCGCAATATCATCGTAGCATTCGCTGCGGTGTGCATCCCGATCCATACTCAGTCCAGATATATGCATGTAAGCCACACATACACAGTCAAGTTTATCATTTTCAGTTCCAATTATTAGGAATTATAGATTAAGTGTTTAACACTTTAGAAATTTACTAATCATTTCGAGACAGTGTTTAACTCAGGACTGATATCATGGAAACATGCTAAGCATCATGGAAACAGTGATAATAATCCCTAAGGGATCCAAATAATCGGCACACAGCCCAAATATGCTCATAGCAATCCAAGTAGGATGCTTACCAATCAATTTCTAGTCAATAACACAGTATGAACATCACTCGGACGGACTAAGCCATAGTACCCGACCACAAACGACCCCGCACTCACCGGAGAGTACGTGTCTCACCTCGATATAGCGTCACAGTGTGATATACCGGGGTTTCAAACCCTCAGGTCATCATCTACATCTATTACTCACCTCAAACCAGCCACAAGACTAGTCCGCTATGCCTTTTCCTCTCGAATCCACCTCCTCGCGCGTCGAATCTGGCCAAAACCACAACGAATACGTTACAATAGGCTAAAGAAACATTACCCAATCAAAAGAACTCGAAAAACACCAAAAATCTTGAAGTTGGCAAAACCCGAGCCCCGTGCCCACTTCTCAAAAAATTACAAAATTCATATTGTCACACCTCTTTTTTAGGGCGCTTACACCCCGCGAAGGGTATAAATAAAAAGAGTTTTTTCCAATTAAAGGACGGTCGGAACGAGATTAGTTATTTAAATTTTTTCAGAGTTGCCACTTGAGAATATAATGGTGTCTCAAGTCACCGAATTAATCCCGAACCGAGGAAAGTTTGACTCTGTTACAGTCTGCGAACTAGAAATCCTAGGTAAGGAATTCTGTTAATCCGGGAGAAGGTGTTAGGCACTCCCGAATTCCGTGGTTCTAGCACGGTCGCTCAATTGTTGTATTTTGATTTTTATCTGGTTTTATTACATGCTAATTATGTGCTTTTATTTATAAACTTCTTCTATTATTGTTTATTTGAAAAGACTTGCAACATCGTGAAAGTACGTTTCCGACCACGTTGCCATCAAGGCACCCGTTTTTGTTAACGCACTTCGACTTTGTCGA
>MU788577.1:287-13472 GCA_026770625.1 Nicotiana glauca
AGCTATGAGTATTGATATTTGATTTAAGTATTTAATTAATTGGTTTTGAGCTTCATGCTCGGTTGAGAGAGAGTGAATGGTCGGGCTTGCCTAGCATTAGTGTTGGGCGCCATCACGACCGGGTTTGGGGTCGTGACATTGAGAAAATGGAAATTTCAATGTTCTTGGAGAATTTCATGAATTTGAGGTTAATATGGTAGTTGTTGATGTTATTTTGATGATTTGATTGCATGAGCAAGTCCGTATAATATTTTTAGACTTGCGTGCATATTTGGTTTGTAACCCCGAGGGATTGGGTGAGTTTTGGATAGGCCACGGAGTGAAATTGGACTTAGGAGAATTGCTGGTGTGTTGCAGATGTATAGCAGGCCTCTGATCTCGCAAATGCGAGATCAGGCATCACAATTGCAATGTAAGCAGGGGTCGCAAATGCGAGACTTTTATCGCAAATGCGAAGAACCCAGGGCCAGCTTTCTCGCAAATTTGAGATATACTTCGCAAATGCGAAGTCTTCAGTATATTCCTAGAAGTCGCAAATGTGATGACTTCTTTGCAAATGCGAAGGAGGCAGGAGTCGCAAATGCGACATATCCCTCACAAATGCGAAGGTAGCAGGGTCCTTAAGGGTTCGCAATTGCGAACCCTGGTCGCAATTGCGACATCAGAGATCTGTTAAGTGAAATTTCAGACGGGATTTCATCCATTTTTACAACTCTTCAAACCCAAAAAAAATCTTTGGGCGATTTTTCAAAGGCACAAACTCTTCCAAATTATTATTAAGTAATTTTTAAGTTATTTTCTTCAATCTATAACATCTTTTTACATAATTTCAATTCAAAATCAAGGATTTTTCATGGGGAATTGGGTGTTTTCGGGTAGAAGTTAGGATTTTCAAAATTTGGGGATTTGGACCTCGATTTGAGGTCCGATTTCAAAATAAATTATATATTTGAGTTCGCAGGTGAATGGGTGATCGGGTTTTGGTTTGAACTTCAGTTTTGACCAAGCGGGCCCAAGGTCGATTTTTGACTTTTTGGGGAAATCATTCGAAAACCTATTTTCATGCATTAGAATTGGTTCATTTAGCATTTATTGATGTTTTCAAGTAAATTGTGACTAGATACAAACGAATTGGAAGTGGAATCGAGAGGTAAAGCGGTAGTTGAGGCTTGATTGTGTTCGTGGCATTGAGGTAAGTGTTTGGTCTAACCTTAGCTTGAGGGAATAGGAATTGTGGTCTTATTTGCTATGTGTTAAATATTGAGTACGATGTATAGGTGTGGTGACGAGTATCTATACGTTGGTGTCAAGCATGCCTGTGAGTCTTATACTATGATTGTTGTGACTCCGTTATGTATTGTCCATGCTTAATATAATGATTATGAATGTTGAACAAGGCTTATGAAAGTATTCTTGGTAATTTGATCATTGTTGAGCATTGGCTCAAGTTGAGACTTATGTTGTGAGGTGATTGTGGAAACGAGATGAGTATATTGTTGTTTCCCTTGCCGGGATGTTATTGTTTCCCTTGCCGTGATATTGTTGTTATACTATTGTTCCCTTGCTAGGATTCTTTTGTGATTGGTGTTGATTTGTATATTGGGATCGAGTTGCATGTCGCAACATTATTATATTGGGATCGGGTTGCATGCCGCAACAATATTATATTGGGATCAGGTTGCACGCTGCAATAATATTATATTGGGATCTGGTTTCACGCCACAACAATATTATATTGGGATCGGGTTGCACGCCGCAACAATATTATATTGGGATCGGGTTGCACGCCACAATAATATTATATGGGATCGGGTTGCACGCTGCAATAGTATTATATGATTAGGATCGGGTTGCACGCCGCAACAAGAAAGAATGAAAGTGAATATTGATTCTTATGGTGAAGACGAGAGTAAAAGCACGAAGGGTGATGTCGTGCACTTGTTACTGTTTTCCTTATTCTTGCCGATATGAAATTATGGTGTACTTTATGCTTCTCTACTGAAATTCTGTTAGTACTTGATATTCCTCGCAACATGTTCCCCCTTTCCATCTTTAACTGCTAGTTTCTATTATTATTATTTGCCGTGTATAATTTAACTGCACAGGTTTATTTGGTAGTCTTGTCCTAGCCTTGTCACTACTTCGCCGAGGTTAGGCTCGACACTTACCAGCACATGGGGCCGGTTGTGCTGGTACTACACATTAAACTGTGTGCAGATCCCACTACTAGAGCATTTTGACCACAGTGAGGTTGCTGCCTTCAGTCCAGTGGAGACCCGAGGTACTCCTGCAGATGTCTGCAGGACTTGGCGTCCCCTTCTATCCTATTTCCTTTTGTTCTTACTTATTTCAGAAACAGACATGTATTTTTCTTTGTTCAGACCCTATTTGTAGTATTCTTAGATAGTCCGTGAGATTATGACACCAATTCTGGGTGGATCATTTCTATGGAATCGTATTTGTATTAAGTTAAATTATTAGATTTCGTATTTCATATTTCTTATTATTTTTATTATTCCGCTATTGATCATGTATTGACTCATTAATGATAAAGGTTAAGTAAAAAAAGGTAAATAAAATCCATAATTGTCGGCTTGCCTAGCTTTCACTAGTAGGCGCGATCACGACTCCAGAGGGTGGGAAATCCGGGTCGTGACAAGTTGGTATCAGAGCACTAGGTTGTTTAGGTCTCACAATTCAGGGACAATCTTAGTAGAGTCTGAGGGATTGGTACGGAGACGTCTGTGTTTATCCCCAGAGGCTACAGAGTTAGGAAAAACTTTACATCTATTCCCTGTCGTGCGACTTGATTTCTCAATGCTAATTGAACTTCCATTTTGTTCTTTCACATATGGTGAGAACACGTACCGCTTCATCAGCTGACCAACAGCCCGCGCCCCTAGTATCAGCTCCTGCGAGGGGCAGAGGCCGAGGCCTTGCTAGGGCCCGAGGCACAGGCAAAGCTCAGCCAGAGCTCGAGTAGTAGCACCAGCGGCGAAGCCTCGGGTTGAGTTTGACGGTTAGGTTCCAGCCCAGACGATTCCAGTAGGACCAGCTCAGGTCCCAGAGGGGTTCATCGCCACACCAGTACTTCAGGATGCTCTGGTCCATCTAGTGGGCCTTATGGAGAGGGTCACTCAGGCAGGCATACTTCCTATAGCACCAGTCGTCACTCAGGATGGGGGAGGAGCACAAAATCCTGCTACTCGCATTCCGGAGCAGATGGCTCCCCAATTTCAGACTCCAGTAGCTCAGCAGTTGGGGTAGTTCAGCCGAGTGTTGTGGTGCAGACTAATGAGGGGCCAGCTATGTCTGCTGATGCCTTGTGGAGGTTGGAAAGGTTCACCAAGCTTTTTACTACCACTTTTGGTGGTACCTCTTTTGAGTATCCCCAGGATTATTTGGACAACTGTCATGAGGTTCTTCAGAACATGAGGATAGTGGAGACCAATGGGGTCGACTTTGTTGCCTTCCGTCGGTCAGGTTCCACCAAGAAATAGTGGAGGGATTATTGTTTGTCCAGACTAGCCGGGTCACCTGCTTTGACTTGGGATCAATTCTATCAGCTATTTCCGGAGAAGTTTCTTCCTATCACTCAGAGGGAGAACTATCAGAGGCAGTTTGAGCGTCTCTAGTAGGGTTCTAAGACTGTCACTTAGTACGAGACTAGATTTGTTGACTTGGCTCGTCATGCGCTTCTTATACTTCCCACAGAGTGAGAGAGAGAGAGAGAGTAAGAGAGAGAGAGAGAGAGATAGAGAGAGAGAGAAAGAGAGAGAGAGAGAGAGAGAGAGAGAAGGTTCATTGAGGGACTCGTTCAGCCTATTTGATTGCAGATGGCTAAGGAGACGGGGAGCGAGATTGTTTTTCAGGATGCGACCAATGTGGCTAGGAGAGTTGAGATGGTTCTATCACAAGGGATTTATCACGCCCCGAACCTAGGCCTGGACGTAACACGACACTCAGTGCCTAACTACATGTGACCGAGCAAACCAACTAGGTGGCTGAATCAACATGTGATATCATAACATACTGAATGCAGAAGGTAAACTAACACATGCTGATATACTGAAAGATTGGATGATATAAATCGAAGTGCGAAAATACTAATACAATTTTGAAACATCTTTGTAGACAACATAGCTTAATATGAAAAGCATGAGACTCTATCTAATTGTTACTATAGTCTATGAAGCCTCTAATGAAGTACTGAAAACACTGACTGTCTGAAAATACTGAAGACTATAATAATGATAATGCCCTGAAAGAACTGGGAATCACCAATTAGCTGGTACGAGAATCCTAGCGCTCTGAATCATCAACCTAGATGCAGGCCCCGGGCAAAAGGGACGTCAGTACATTTGAATTTCACTGGTATGTAAAACAACTGATGAAAAGAACTGTAAATACTGAAACTGAAACTAAGCTGATAACTGAGAATTGATAATTGATAACTGAAATGATAACTATTGAAACTGAAACTGAAATAATATGATAATTGATAACTGAAATAATAACTGATAACTGATAACTGGTAATTGAAATGATAATTGATAACTGAAATAATAACTGATAACTGAACTGATAACTGATAACTTATCTGATAACTGGTAACTGAAATTATAACTGATAACTGAAAATGAACAAAGGAAGTAAGGATACGAATACTCCCTCTTCTGAATGATGAACAACCTGTTTATCTGAATAAGATACGACCTTGGGCCCAAATATATGTGCACAAGCTATGGCCTCAGGCCCAAGTATATGTATACATAACTACAGCCTCAGGCCCAAAAATGCATAAAGCATAAACTACAGCCTCAGGCCCAAACATGCATAAAGCATAAACTACGGCCTCGGGCACAAGTATGCATAAAGCATATAAACTACAGCCTCAGGCCCAAATACAGATGTTCAACATTCAGGAACTGAGAATCAAAATGCAATACATGATAGTGAAATACTGAATCACATTGAGTTACATGATACTGGAATACTGGATCACACTGAGTTACATAATTCTGGAATACTAAATAGGACTAGACTGAGACATGTATTCTTGAACTGATTATGAACTCTGAAACTTCAACTGTTTATGATATACTGAGTAATCGATACTAAGACTCGGGGGCATCAAACCCAAGTCTATATTGAATACACACTGATCTCCCAACGTTCAGAATGAAAGTGGTGAACAAGTTATGAAGCTAGAGAATAGATGTTCTGCAACTATTCAAGGAACTAGACTAAACTATATTTCTGAGGCAATTAGTAATGTCATAAAAGAAACGTAGTGTGGGGAGAATCATTAAAATTTCCAAACATAGAGAGATTTAGCCTCATATACCTTAACTTCCTGCTCTTGAGCGTAATACAATATTCGCCAACCCTTTTAACTTTAATCTATATCAATACAAGTCAAAGGGATTCCATATTAGCAATAATTCTCATGTTTTAGTCACTTAAATATTTTTTCAAACACTTGGCGACATAAAGCTTCATAGTCCTTATTAATGGTGTCTCTACACCCAATAACCCATTCTCTTGCTCCTAGATAAATTCTAAAGTCTCAAATGGTTATAATCAACATTATTCTTTATAACCCATAAGGTAAAAAATACCCTTAATCAATAATCAACAATCAACACCCCAAATATATAACCGTTCATGCTTTTCTATCAAACCCATCAAATCATATCTCATGAACTAGAGTCTATAATCATTAATCCAATAGTATAATCGATTAGAGGATGAAGACATTACCTTTTTTAAGTTCAATCCTCTTGATATCGAGTTCTAGGGTTCCTTCTCTCAATAATGATGTCCCAATCGAATATCTAATGATATGGAGGGTTTACCCATGTTAATAAGATGTTGGGAAATTGAAATTATCTTAGAATCACCATTAGAGTTCCCCTTTCTAGAGCAAGTTTTTATGTTTTGAGACTGTGGGGGATGAAATATGGCTTTAAAACAACCCACACGAGTGCTCCCGCGCACCTGAAGACCTGCCCGCACTACTGATCACGCAAAACGGTAGTAACACTGCCTCAAAATTAGCGGGGTCGCACTAGGGGCGCGCATATTGCATACTATTTTGTACAATGCGCATAACTTTTTACACAAAGATCCGATCAAGCTCAATAATATATCATTGGAAATAAATTTCAAAGGCCTACAACTTTTGTGTTTTGAATTTTCCTATATTCCTTACAAATTTTCACTAAAACTTGCTGGAAGACAGACCTTCTGTAAACTTAGTCTATTTTATCAAATCTTATGCACCTTACTTTCCATCTTGATTTTGAAACAACTATTTTCATCAATAATCATTCCTCTAGGAATTCATATGTCTAAAATATCAAATTAATACCCATTTAATATATCCACACCTATTTTGAATGTACGGGGTATTACAGGAGTGGTCAGGGGTCTGCCAAGAGGCCCCATCGTTATGGCAGGTTCAGTTGTGCCTCGTCTGGAGGCAGAGATTCTTTTGGTAGAGGCCAACCTTTTGGGTCATTTCATTCAGCACTACAAGCTTCTCACGGTGCTCCAGGTGGGCGTGATTCCTATGTGTCTCCTTCAGGACAGCCAGCTCCTATCAGAGCACCTCCTCTTCAGAGCAATCATCATGGTCAGCCGGCCCGCCAGGGTTAGTCTCAGTTTCCTCAGACGCAACACTCAGGTAGATGCCTTGAGTGTGGTGAGTATGGTCATATTCGAAGGGCTTGTCTGAGATTAATGGGTGTTCAGTCGCAGCATCAGGGTTCCCGTGCCATGGTTCAGGCACCGGGTGTTCCATCACCCGCTCAGCCAACTAGAGGTGGAGGTAAAGGTATTATAGGTAGAGGTTAGGCCGCTAGAGGTGGAGGCCAGCCAACGGGGGGTCGTCCCAAAGAAATAGTTTAGAGTGGTGGGGCCCAGCCCCGATGTTATACTCTTCCAGCCAGGCCCGAGGTTGAGGCCTCCGATGTAGTTATCACAAGTATTGTTCTGGTTTGTAGTAGAGATGCTTCAGTTCTGATTGATCCAGGATCTACATACTCCTATGTGTCATCTTATTTTATACCGTATTTGGTCATGCCTAGTGATTCCTTGAGTGCTCATGTATATGTGTCTACACCGGTGGGTAATTCCATTGTAGTAGATCGTGTCCATCATTCATGTATAGTTGTGATTGGGGGTATTGAGACCCGAGTAGATCTGTTACTTTTGGATGTGGTTGATCTTGATGTCATATTGGGATGGCCTGGTTATTACCTTACCACGCTATCTTGGATTGTCATGCCAAGACTGTGACCTTAGCCTTGTCAGGTTTACCTCATTTAGAGTAGAGAGGGACTTCTGGTCATTCCACCCATAAGGTTATCGCATATATGAAGGCTTGGCGTATGGTTGATAAGGGATGTTTGGATTATTTGGCGTATGTTTGTGATTCTAGTGCTGAGGTTCTTTCTATGGATTTTGTGCCTGTTGTTCGTGAGTTTCCTGAGGTATTTACTTCAGACCTGCCGAGTATGCCACCCGACAAGGATATTGTCTTTTGCATTGATTTGGCTCCGGGCACTCATCCCATTTCTCTTCCGCCGTATTGTATGGCCCCACCATAGTTGAAGGAGTTGAAGGAGCAGTTGCATGACTTGCTTGATAAAGGCTTCATTAGACCTAGTGTCTCGCCCTGGGGTGCGCTGGTATTATTTGTTAAGAAGAATGATGGAACAATGACAATATGTATTGATTATCGACAGTTGAACAAGGTCACCATCAAGAACAAGTATCCATTGCCGAGGATTGATGATTTGTTTGACCAGCTTCAGGATGCCAAAGTGTTTTCAAAGATTGATCTGAGATCTGGCTACCATAAGTTGAGGATTAAGGCATCTGATGTCCCTAAGACAGCTTTTCGCACTCGCTACAGGCATTATAAGTTTTTAGTGATGTCGTTTGGGTTGACAAATGCCCCAGCGGCATTCATGGATCTGATAAACCGAGTGTTCAGGCCTTATTTGTATTCCTTCGTGATTGTCTTCATTGATAATATTTTGATCTATTCCCGCAGCCGGGAGGAGCACAGGCAATATCTTTGAGTCGTTCTTAAACTTTGAGAGAGAGTCGATTGTATGCCAAGTTTTCGAAGTGCGAGTTTTGGTTGAGTTCAGTTGCATTCTTGGGCCACATCGTATCAACAGAGGGTATTCAGGTGGATCCGAAGAAGATTGAGGTAGCCAAGAACTGGCCTCGATGCACATCAGCTACAGAGATCCGGAGTTTCTTGGGTTTGGTGGGCTATTACCATCGGTTTATGGAGAGGTTTTCATCTATTACAGCCCCGATGACCAGGTTGACCTAGAAGGGTGCCCAGTTCAGGTGGTCGGACGAGTATGAGGCGAGCTTCTAGAAGCTCAAGACATCTTTGACTACGGTGTCGGTGTTGGTTTTGCCCACGGGTTCAGGTCTATATACAGTGTGTTGTGACGCATCTTGTATTGGACTTGGTGCGGTGTTGATGCAGAATGGCAAGGTTATAGCATATGCTTCGCGGCAGCTAAAGATTCACGAGAAGAATTATCCAGTTCATGATTTAGAGCTAGCAGCCATTGTTCATGCACTAAAGATTTGGAGGCATTACTTATATGGCGTATCGTGTGAGGTGTTCATGGATCATAAGTGTTTGCAGTATTTGTTCAAGCAAAAGGAGCTCAATTTGAGGCAGAGAAGGTGGTTGGAGCTTTTGAAAGACTATGATATCACCATCTTGTATCATCCAGGGAAGGCGAATGTAGTGGCCGATACTTTGAGTAGGAAGTCAGCCAGCATGGGCAGTCTTGCGTATATTTTGACCAGTGAGAGACCGCTTGCTTTAGATGTTCAGGCTTTAGCCAATCGGTTCGTGAGGTTGGATGTTTCTGAGCCCAGCCGTGTTCTAGCTTGCACAGTTACTCATTCTTCATTATTTGAGTGCATCCGAGATCGGTAGTATGATGATTCTCATTTGCTTGTCCTTAGGGACATGGTGTGGCACGGGGGTGAAAAGCAGGTTACAGCGGTAGATGATGGAGTTTTGAGGATGAAGGGTCGTATTTGTGTGCCTAATGTGGATGGACTTCATGAGTTGATTCTAGAGGAGGCCCATAGTTCTCGGTATTCTATTCATTCGGGCACCGCTAAGATGTATCAGGACTTGCGGCAACATTACTGGTGGAGGAGGATGAAGAAGTATATTATTACATATGTGGCTCAATGTTTTAATTGTCAGCAGGTAAAGGACGAGCATCAGAGACCCGGTGGTCTATTTCAGAGGATTGAGATTCCTGAGTGGAAGTGGGAGCGTATCACCATGGACTTCGTTGTTGGACTCCTACGGACTCAGCGGAAGTTCAACGCAGTGTGGGTTATTGTTGATAGGTTGACTAAGTCAGCGCATTTCATTCCTATGGAAGTTTCCTATTCTTCTGAGTGGTTGGCAGAGATTTATATCCGGGAGATTGTTCGTATTCATGGTGTGCCCGTGTCTATTATTTCTGATCGAGGTACGCAGTTTACCTCGCATTTATGAAGAGCAGTTCAGCGTGAGTTGGGCACACGGGTTGAGTTGAGCACATTATTTTATCCTCAGACAGACGGATGGTCCGAGCGTATCATTCAGATTTTGAATGATATGCTCCGAGCATGTGTTATTGATGTTGGAGTTTCGTGGGATCAGTTCTTGCCGTTAGCAAAGTTTTCCTACAACAACAACTACCAATCGAGCATCCAGATGGCCCCCTATGAGGCATCATATGGTAGACGGTATCGATCGCTAGTTGGCTGGTTGAGCCAGGAGAGGCTCGGTTGTTGGGTACAAATTTGGTACAGGATGCCTTGGACAAGGTTATATCATTCAGGATAGGCTTCATACAGCTCAGTCCAGGCAAATGAGTTACGCCGATCGCAAGGTTCATGATGTGGCATTCATGGTCGGAGAGCGAGTGTTGCTTTGGGTGTCGCCCATGAAGGGCGTGATGAGATTCGGGAAAAAGGGCAAGCTAACCCCTAATTCATCGGTTCTTTGAGATCCTTGATCGAGTGGGAGAGGTGGCTTATAGACTTGCATTGCCACCGAGTTTATCAGCAGTGCATCCAGTGTTTCATGTGTCCATGCTTCAGAAGTATCACGGCGATCCATCCCACGTATTAGACTTCAGCACTATCCAATTGGACAAGGACTTGACCTATGATGAGGAGACGGTAGCTATTTTAGACCGACAGGTTTGTTAGTTGATATCAAAGAATTTCCCTTCAGTTCATGTGCAGTGGAGATGTCAGCCTATTGAGGCAGCCGTGTCCGATATGCGAAGCCGATATTCCCATCTTTTCTCCGACTCGGATGCTTTTCTTATGCCCGTTCGAGGATGAACGGTTGTTTTAGAAGTGGAGAATGTGATGACCGGTCATCACTCGTTTTGAAAGTAAATCCTGCGTTTCGAGGCCTTAAAAACCTCGTTTTGTCTCACCTCGATTGGCGTGCACATTCTTAGAAAGCTTTTATGTAAAATCTAAGTAAAATAAGGAAATTGGCCTTTAAAATTGATTAAAGTTGACCTTGGTCAATATTCTTGGTAAACGGACCCGAACCTGTGATCCGATGATCCCGTAGGGTCTGTAGTAAAATATGGTACTTGGGCGTATGCCCGGAATCGAATTTGAGGTCCCAAGTTCGAGAAAAGTTTTTTAAAGAAAATTATTTGCTGGAAAATATGAAGGCTTTTTGAAATGAAATGATGCATGTTCTTGACGGTATCAAGCCCATATCTTGATTTCGGAGCCCGGTACAAGTTTAAAATATTAATAAGTCGAATATGTGAAATTTGGTAAGAATCGGAATTGGTTTGGTATAAATTGGACCTATAGTTGAGAAAATGGAAATTTTAATGTTCTTGAAGAATTTCATGAATTTGAGGTTAATTTGGTAGTTGTTGATTTTATTTTGATGATTTGATTGCACGAGCAAGTTCATATATGTTTTTAGACTTGCGTGCGTGTTTGGTTTTGAGCCCCGAGGGCTCAGGTGAGTTTTGGACATGCCACAGAATGATATTAGACTTAGGAGAATTGCTGGAGTGTTGCAGATGTGCAACAGGCCTCTGATCTCGCAAATGCGAGATTAGACATCGCAATTGAGATGTAAGCAGGGGTCGCAAATGCGAGACTTTTATTGCAAATGCGAAGAACCCAGGGCCAAACATTTCTCGCAAATATGAGATATACTTCGCAAATGTGAAGTCTTCAGTATATCCCAGCAGTAACAAATGCGACGACTTCTTCGCAAATGCGAAGGAGGCAGGAGTCGCAAATGCGACACATCCTTCACAAATGTGAAGGTAGTAGGGTCTTTAAGGTTCACAATTGCGAACCCTGATTGCAGTTGCGACATCGGAGACCTTTTAAGTGAAATTTCAGACGGGATTACATCCATTTTTACAACTTTTCGAACCCTAAACCATTTTTGGGCGATTTTTCAAAGGCACAAACTCTTCCAAATCATTAGTAAGTAATTTCTAAATTATTTTCTTCAATCTATAACATCTTTTTACATGATTTCAATTCAAAATCAAGTGTTTTTCTTGGGGAATTGGGTGTTTTTGGGTAGAAGTTAGGATTTTCAAATTTTGGGGATTTGGACCTCGATTTGAGGTCCGATTTCAAAACAAATTATATATTTGAGTTCGTGGATGAATGGGTGATCGGGTTTTGGTTCGAACTTTGGGTTTTGACCAAGCGAGCCCGGGGTCATTTTTTGACTTTTTGGGAAAATCATTCGAAAACCTATTTTCATGCATTAGAATTGGTTCATTTAGCATTTATTGATATCGTTAAGCAAATTGTGACTAGATATAAGCGAATAGGAAGTAGAATCGAGAGGTAAAGCGGTAGCTGAGGCTTGATTGTGTTCGTGGTATTGAGATAAGTGTTTGGTCTAACCTTAGATTGAGGGAATAGGGGTTGTGGTCTTATTTGCTAAGTGTTAAGTGTTAAGTGTTGAGTACGACGTATAGGTGTGGTGACGAGTATCTATATGTTAGTGTCAAGCATGCCCATGAGTCTTATTCTATGATTGTTGTGACTCCGTTATGTATTGTCCATGCTTAATATGATGATTATAAATGTTGAACAAGGCTTATGAAAGTATTCTTGGTAATTTGATCATTGTTGAGTATTGGCTCAAGTTGAGACTTATGTTGTGAGGTGATTGTAGAAACGAGATGAGTATATTGTTGTTTCCCTTGCTGGGATGCTATTGTTTCCCTTGCCGAGATGTTATTGCTTAAGACATTATTTCCCTTGCCGGGATATTGTTGTTGTACTATTGTTCCCTTGCCGGGATTCTTTTGTGATTGGTGTTGATTTGTATATTGGGATCGGGTTGCACGCCGCAATGTTATTATATTGGGATCTGGTTGCACGCCACAATAATATTATATTGGGATCGGGTTGCACGCCGTAATAATATTATATTGGGATCGGGTTGCACGCCGCAATAATATTATATTGTGATCGGGTTGCACGTCGCAATAATATTATATGGGATTGGGTTGCACGCGCAACAGTATTATATGATTCGGATCAGGTTGCACGCCACAAGAAGAAAGAATGAAAGTAAATATTGATTCTTATGGTGAGGACGGAAGTAAAAGCACGAAGGGTGATGCCGTGCACTTGTTACTATTATCCTTATTCTTGCTGATATGAAATTATGGTGTTCTTTATGCTTCTCTACTGAAATTCTATTAGCACTTGATATTCCCCGCAGAATGTTCCCCCTTCCCATCTTTAACTTCTAGTTTCTGTTGTTATTATTTGCCGTATATGATTTAACTGCACATGTTTATTTGGTAGTCTCTTCCTAGCCTCGTCACTACTTCGCCGAGGTTAGGCTCGATACTTACCAACACATAGGGCCGGTTGTGCTAATACTACACTCTGCACTGTGTGTTGATCCTGGTACTGGAGCATTTGGACCACAGTGAGGTTGCTACCTTCAGTCCAATGGATACCCGAGGTAGTCCTACAGACGCCTGTCACACCTCTTTTTTACGGCGCTTTACATACTCCGGCGAAAGGGAATATATATATATATATATAAGCGTAAGAAGAGTTTTTCCAAATAAAGGACGGTCGGAACGGGATTAGTTATTTAAATTT
>MU788580.1:5236-30219 GCA_026770625.1 Nicotiana glauca
ATTATGAAAAGGGATCGTGTGGCACGCCGACCACTTATATATTATGAAAAGGGATCGTGTGGCATGCCGACCACTTATACATTATGAAAAGGGATCGTGTGGCACGCCGACCACTTATATGTTATGAAAAGTGATCGTGTGGCACGCCGACCACTTGGATGAATTGAGACTTGAAAGTGAATTCTATTCCATTGTTCATATTATTTTTCTGATATTATATTTTGCTGTTGTACCATAGCATGTTCTTTTGTTATAAATATTCAATATTGTTTCCTGCTATTTTGTTGTATATGTATTTTTTTTAACTGTACAGGTTTATGTGGGTGTCTGGTCCTAGCCTTGTCACTACTTCGCTGGGATAGGCCAGGCACTTACCAGCACATGGGGTCGGTTGTGCTGATGCTACACTCTGCGCTCTTTTTGCACAGATACAGGTTACAGACAGCAGCAGCGGCAGTAGTGTGATTGTTAACATTCCGATCACCGAGACTTCGAGGTAGCCTTGCAGGCGTTCGCAGGACCCGTTGTCTCCTCTATCTNCTGTATCGTATCTAGTAAAAATTGTTAAGTCTTCCGTTAAATTTATTTATTCCGCTGTAATCATAGTATTATATTTATGTTTTAAAATGAGCGTTGTAACCAATGGAAATGCAAGTAAGAGTTGGCTTTACTAGCTCCCATTAGTAGGCGCCATCACGACTCCCGATGGTGGGAAAGCCGGGTTGTGACAGCGATCAACCACATCAAGTTCGCCACCACACACAAACTAAAGCGGCCCATCGCCCACGAACGGTATGACGACCTCGAAGATAATATCACCTTCGATAAGTCTGATGCCGACGGTTTGTCTTTCCCTCACTAAGATGCTTTAGTTATTACTTTATGCGTAGCTGATACAGATGTTAAAAGGGTCATGATTGACAACGGAAGCGGTGCCTGTATCATCCATCCGAGAGTCCTCATACAAATGGGACTCGAGGGTAAGGTAATACCGCGCTGCATAACACTAACTGGTTTCAACAATGCAGTGGAACGAACATTCGGGGAAGTATCATTGCCCGTTTTGGTGGGAGGAGTCACGCTGGAAACAACTTTCCACGTGATGAACCAGGAGACGGCGTACAACATCACCATAGGACGTCCATGGATACACGCCATGCAAGCGGTCCCGTCAAGCCTTTACCAAGTGATCAAATTCCCTACCCCATGGGGAATATTCAGCATTCGGGGCGAGCCATGCACCGCCCAGGAATGCTACAAACTAACTCAAGACTGCGCCCACACCCTACAACTGAAGGGAGCGAGTGCGGAGGCATAGCAATTAGCTGTGTCGTGGACTAAGGCCGACCCGATAGCGGATGCCATTAGAGACCCCGATGTCGTAGAGGCTTGTAAAACAACGATCGAAGACCTCGACCCAGTTCAATTGGATAACGCTAACCCTACAAAGAAAGCCTAAATTGGGCACGGCCGTGCCAACCCAAGTAAGTATCGTGAATTCCTTATTAATCATGCAAATTTGTTCGCTTTTTCCCATGCAGATATGCCAGGGATTCCGCGAGACATCGCCACCCACAAGTTGAATGTCGATCCATTACACCCGCCCGTGCGGCAAATGAGAAGGAAATTCAATGTTGCTATCAATGAAGCAGTCAGTGAGGAAGTAGACAACCTACTAGCCAACGGCTCTATCAGGGAATCAAAATACCCCCAGTGGGTCGCCAATGTCGTCATGGTCAAGAAGAAAAATGGAAAGTGGAGAATGTGTGTGGACTTCACTGATCTGAACAAAGCTTGTCCAAAGGATTCATTCCCACTACCCCACATCAACCAATTGATCGACGCCACCGCGGGACACGAGCTGCTGAGCTTATTGGACGCCTACTCCGGCTACAATCAAATCCTGATGGCCGAAGAGGACCAGGAGAAGACGACTTTCATCACCCACCAAGGAACTTACTTCTACAAGGTAATGCCTTTCGGACTCAAAAACCCAGGGGCTACGTACCAGAGACTAGTCACCAAGATGTTCAAAGAACAGCTTCGTAAGACTATGGAAGTCTACATCGACGATATGCTGGTGAAATCAGCTAGAAAAGAGGACCACATCGACCATCTGAAGGAAGCCTTCGGAATATTAAGAAAGTACGGGATGAAGCTGAACCCCGAGAAATGCGCCTTCGGCGTAGCCTCGGGAAATTTCTTGGGATTTTTAGTATCACAGCGAGGCATCGAGGTCAACCCAAATCAGATCAAGGCGATAGACGCAATACCTGAGATACTGAATAGCAAGAAACAGGTGCAAAAGCTGACGGGACGAACAGCCGCCCTATCAAGATTCATCTCACGATCCTCCGATAGGTGCCATAAATTTTTCAATGTGCTGAGAAAGGACAACGGGCTAAAGTGGAATGAGGAATGCGTTGAAGCCTCAAGAAAGTTGAAAGCATACCTATCTTCGCCACCACTGCTAGCCAAAGCAAATCCAGGCGAGCCTCTGCTGGTATATTTGGTTGTATCCGAAAACGCTGTTAGCGCAGTCTTGGTTTGTGAAAATAAAGGTACGCAATCTCCTATTTACTATATCAGTAAAACCTTAGTGGACGCCGAAACATGGTATCCACACCTCGAAAAGTTACCTTTGGCACTGGTCGTAGCTTCACGGAAGCTCCGACCCTATTTTCGGTGCCACCCCATAAAAGTAGTGACAACCTTCCCCCTAAGAAACATCCTACATAATCCTGAGTTATCGGGCCGGCTCGCCAGATGGGCCATAGAGCTCAGCGAGCACGATATCTCATATCACCCAAGAAACGCCATCAAGTCGCAAGTACTCGCCGACTTCATAGCTGACTTCAGCACAGAGATATTACCGGAGGCAGAACTAGAGGCCCATCGTGCCCCCGCCAACACCGACCTATGGATTCTGTACACTGATGCGCCGCCAATGCCTCGGTATCGGGACTGGGACTCATCCTCGAGGTCCCCACGGGCAAAATAATTGGCCAGTCCATACGATGCCCCGAGATGACTAACAACGAGGCCGAGTACGAGGCTGTTATTGCAGGTATGAAGTTAGCCATCAAGTATGGAGCTCGACGACTCGTCCTCCATTGCGACTCCCAGCTTGTGGTGAACCAGGTCACTAGGACTTACCAAATCAAGGAACAGAGATTGCAAAAATACCAGTCAGAAATCCACAGGTTAATGGCTGAGTTCGACGAGTGCCGCTTCGAACAAGTTCCGAGAGCACGGAATATTGAAGCAAACGGCCTAGCAAAGTTGGCTGCAGCCACTAAGAACCTCAACAAAGAAAGCGTGGTCACCCTCCTCCATTCAGCCATCGATCACACTGAGGTACTCTCCTTAAATTTGACTTGGGACTGGCGCAACCAGTTTGTATCCTATTTGCAGGACGGGACACTCCCAATCGACAAAAAATAAGCCAAAAAGCTCCGCGTATAGGCCGCCCCATATTGCCTAATAAACCGCGAGCTCTACAAAAGGATATTTGGTGGACCCCTGGCCAAGTGCCTAGGTCCGCACCAAATGATGCCAGTACTCGAAGAGGTACACGAAGTTCACTACGACACCCACACAGGTAACCGTGCCCTCGTGCGCTGCATAATATAGGTCGGCTACTATTGGCCAACTATTAAGAGAGACGCAGCGGAATACGTCCACCGATGCGAACAATGCCAGAAGTACGGCCCCATGATACACCAACCAAGAGAACCACTCCACTCAGTCACCTTCCCATGGCCTTTCATCAAATGGAGAATGGACATAATTGGTCCACTACCAGCAGGACGAGGAAAGGTATGATTTCTATTAGTTTTAACTGACTATTTTTCCAAGTGGGTGGAAGCAGGTGCGTACGCCCAAATACGCGAACAAGAAGTCATAGCCTTCATATGGAAGAACATCATCTGCCGCTTCGTTATCCCCAAGGAAATCAGCTGCGACAACGGATGACAGTTCATCAGCCAGAAAATAACAGAGTTTTTCGATAAATGGCATATTAAGCGAATACTCTCCATGCCATATCATCCCACTGCCAACGGCCAAGCAGAGTCTTCCAATAAAACAATACTGAACATATTGAAGAAGAAACTCGAGGAAGGAAAAGGGCTATGGCCAGAGCTACTACCGGAAGTGTTATGGGCACACATAACCACGCCCAAATCCTCCATAGGAGAAACGCCGTATTCGTTGGTCTATGGAACCGACGCGGTCATACCAATCGAAGTCAGCGAACCAAGCTTAAGATATTCGAATACCAGCGGGGCAGAGAACCACATGAACAGACTTCAAGACCTCGACGAGGCCGAGAAAGGGAGAGAAATGGCCCACATAAGAATGGTGGCCCAAAAACAAAGGGCCAAAAGATACTACAACAAGAAAGCCAAAGTGAGACCACTCAAAGTAGGAGACTACGTCCTCAAAGCCAAGACATTGGCATCAAAAGATCCAAGCGAAGGAAAACTAGGCATAAATTGGGACGGCCCCTACAAAATCACAGCGGCAGCAGGAAAAGGAGCATTCCAATTAGAAACAATGGAGGTAAAAGTGCTCCAAAACAATTGGAACGTCGCCCACCTCAAGTATTTCCATTTCTGAAAGGCGCCTCCCGAGTTGCACTCTTTTTCCCTTACCCGAGTTTTGTCCCAATTGGGTTTTCTTGGGGAGGTTTTTAACGAGGCGGTAGAGGGGACACCTGGAGATACTTGCGAAACAAGTCTATCACGCCAGCCACTCCATGCGGCCTTATGACCAGCGTGACAGAGGGACTGGACTAGCATGATCTGCAATGAATGAAAAGGCTACGACCATCTCCAATGTATGAAAAGGCTACGACCATCTCCAATGTATGAAAAGGCTAAGGCCATTTACAATGAATGAAAAGGCTATGTCCGTCTCCAATGTATGAAAAGTCTAAGGCCATCTGCAATGAATGAAAAGGCTACGACCATCTCCAATATATGAAAAGGCTACAACCATCTCTAATATATGAAAAGGCCACGGCCATCTACAACGTATGAACCGGCCATGGCCATCTCCAATGTGCGAACAGGCTACGGCCATCTCCAACAAAATAATGGCTAAGGCCATCATCGTCAACAAGTCGATCCAATTTGACTACGACGAACACGTAATTCGACAACAGTCGAAGACACGTACATGGCTCAAGCCATCGACAAAACTACAAAATAATGGCTAAGGCCATCATCGTCAACAAGTCGATCTGATTCGACTACGAAGACCACATAATTTGACCACAGTCAAAATTACAAAATTATGGCTAAGGCCATCGTCGTCAACAAGTCGACCAAGTTTGACTACAACAAGCGAGTAAGTCGACAACAATCAAAGTCACATACACTGCTAAGGCCATCGACAGTATTATGGCTAAGGCAGTCGTCGCTTACAGTCGCCATCCTTGTCCGACTACGACAAAGGATAGTCGGACAACAACCGAAGTGACGCCATCATCGGCTAAAAACCACCACTATTTGGCATCAAAGTCGTACCATATCAACGGACAACACGGACGGCATTTGAAAAGTATACCAAAAATACTACAAGTAAGTGAGCACCCACTCCACGGAAATGAAGCGCCAAAAGTAAAAGACATAAAAGAAAATCAAAGGATGGCAACAAAAGTACGATTTTTTCCATTAATGTTCAAAAATACATGTACATCCGACCTTATTAAAGGTCTCATTTACATTCAAAAAGTATAGTACAAAAGTATACACAAATCTTAAGGGGCTTCGCCACTTCGCCCATCATCCCCCACTCGACCATCATTCCTCTCTCCGTCCCCTGCTTGGCCACCGTTTCGCCCCTCACCGTCTCCAGGTTGATAGGTCGCAGAGATCCAGGAGCCGGACTCTAAATGGTTGACGTCCTCGGAGTTATAGCCCGCCCGGTCTAGAGAATCCGAACTATACCCACAGGCTTCGCGGGCAACTCGGGCTATACGCCGTTGCTCTTGAACCTCCGCCTCAGTAGCTCGACCCGCGACCAAAAACTCCTCAAAGACGACCAGTCTGGACTTGGCATAAACCCACATCTGGTGCACCTCATCGGACCTCGGCGGAGGAGTCTGCCTAAGAACTTCAATTTCAGCCACCTTGGCCTCAAGCTCGGCTTTCAGGGCAACAACCTCAGCCCGCAAATGATCAGTTTCCGCCGCTACTCCGCGGTTAATCTCCAACTCCTCGTCCTTCGACTGAAGGAGAGTTTCAAGCTCAGCATTTCGAGCCAGGGCGGCCATTAGCTGATCGCCAATATGCTCCAAGTCGGCCACCCTCTTTTCCAGTTGGGCTTCCGACTGCTCGAGGCCCTCTTGAAACACCCTAAAATTAGGTTCTTGCTTAATAAGATCAGCCAACGCCTGATGCTTGGCACGACATTGCTGATACTTCTTTACTATCCTGTTGAAAGTGGCCGCCTTTTTCTGCGCTCAACGCCTCCTCTCTACTTCCAAAACAAGAGTCTAAAAAAAAGGGGGAGGAAAAAGAAGGAAAACAAATCAGTACGTACCAAAATTAACCGTACGATACACGAAGAGGAAATTACCTGCAAGGCCGTGCTAGCGGCACTCCGGGACGAATCCCCACCACTAACACTTCTTAGCATCTCCCACTCAGCGGCCGCACATAGCAGGGTCATGTCCTCCGCGGCCTGCTCGCTGTCTTGCAGTAAGTTGTACCCTCCAGGTATCATGATCGGACGGTTGGCCCTACCCGCTGTCATCTCTACATGGGCGGGACTCCTCGTTAGCCCACCGACGTCCCCATGGGCGGCTTCAGTATTCGACTCCTCGGCACCATCGCCTGTTCCTCCATCAGCGGCCGACGAACCGCCTTCCGGAACGTAGTCTAGTCTGGCCTCGGCAGCAGCACTCCTTTGAGGAATCGACTGCCCCGAACGGATGGCGTCGGCCATAAGAACCGACCTCAACGCTTGACGGGTCCAGCTTGGCCTCTCGTCCTCGGTCTCCACTCCCTTGCCCGTTATTAATCTCCGCCTCTTCCTCTCCAGTGGCTATTCTCCTTCGGAAGTCTCTTCCACGGGCCACAGAGACGGTACCGAAGGGGCCGCCTCAGTTATAGGCGCCGTCATAGGCGCAACCTCTTTCTGGGGAATTGTAGGAGAGCCTTCGACAAATGTACCGCAGGCTATGAAGTCATCCTCGGATTCGACCTCTGCTCTATACGAGGCGACGAGAGTCTCCCTCCTCCTGGGGATGCTCCGACCTGCCAATACGAGTGAGTTAGATAAATGAAACCTAAGGGAATTTACGAGCTAATGTCGAAGTGTTACCTGACAGCCCGTATTGTTGAAGAAACGCAGCCCAGGTACGGCATTCCTCCACGTAAGGAATCAATTTCCCCATACACGATCTAATATCGTCAACAAACCGGAGTGGAGAAGCCCTCGCTAAAAAAAAGAGAAATGTCAGCGGCCGAACAAGCAAAGGTCGTGAACAGTCATGATTTCGGCAAAAAAGGATACTTACGCTCCGGGTTCCATATTTCAGGGAAGCCTTCAGGATTGGACACCAGGTGCTCCGTCCTAATGTAGAAGTACCTACGACAGAAGTGGCGATTGGCCTGGTCATCGGCTCTAACCAACAGGCCCTTCGTGTCGCGGCTTTTCAATTGTAACATGGTGCCCCTTAGATAACCGGGGCTGAATAATTGAAGAAGGTGATGGACGGAGACGCCACACTCAGCTCTCGCTGCGTGTACAGTTAGGATCCTGTATATCTTCAAAGTGTAGGACGTAAGCTGAGCCAGGCATACGTTGTAGAAGCGGCAAAGCTCTTCCGCCAATAGGTAGATTGGTAAACTATAGCCAATCAGGAACGGGTACTCATAAAATGTGCAATACCCGGGCCTATGTACGTTGGCAAAGTCCATCCCTGCCAGATCCATTTCCATATGGTCCGGAATATTGTGTGTTGAACGAAGGTCGTCCAGATGAGACGACTGTAAATCACTAAGCTCCCACGGAAGGGCTGGGCTTTTGGTTTGGAAGTATTTCCTAATGTGCATCTCCTTAGGGAGGAGATTATCCACTGTGAGAGGGACGAGTGTCCTTTTCGTTTCCTCCTCCTCACTACCGGAAGAAGGCGGAACCCTAGATGAATCGGTGCCTTTGTTCTTTTTTCCTTGACGTTGTTTAGCCATATTCAGTTTATCAGAAGAAACACTAACGACGAGGAATCAGAATGCAACGAAATAGAAGAGTCTTGTACGAAATATCAGATTGCAAGAAAGAAATGCAAAGAGGGAAGTCAGGGTATGTTGTTTGAAAGTTCGAAAGATGAAAGGGATTGAACCTCTTCCCTATGTATAGGGTTAGGTTACACAAGAATCGAAGAGGCATGATTAAAAACAGGCGCGGGAAGCCAAAACATCACGCCTTCTTCTGAACAGCCTCGGGAAGAGGTGTAATAATGACGCATGTGAGCAATGACGGCGATAACATCATTTCAAAAAGGAGGCCATACGTCAACGGCTCCACATTGTCAGGCATTCTGTCTCACCCATGTCGCCGTCCCAGGGCAAGGTCAAATTCTCCCAGAACAAGGTTTTGCATATCCGTCCATTGAAGACGCTTGTCGATGCACCTCCAACGAACGAAGGGACTAACTGTATAGGGTAAAATTCGACCTTCGACGTCTCTACGCCAACGGGTACGACTAATGAGCATACGTCCACTTACGCAAGGGTACGACTTGAACGTAGGGACAGAACCAACGTCGTTTAAAACTCGACGCCCTCACGTGGGAGACACCATCTATTTTTGTACTTTTATTTATTATTTCGAGGTGGGTCTCTTATTATATAAAGGAGACCTATATGTTGTAAAAATAATCAGTGTTATTCTCGAATAATGCAACTCTCTTATTTTCTCTAACTCTCTCTCTCTCTCTCTCTATCTCTAAGCAATATTATCTCTCACATTTGTGTTATTACCATATCATACTAGATCTACAATTATAACATCATTTTTACTCCTCTAGGAATATTATATTTGATTTCGATTTACCCTTTCCTATATTTCGATTGTTTTCAAGCTTATAAAATTCATCTATAACTTTTAAGCCAAACAGTAGGGTTGAAGACCAAATCTGTCACATTTTTACATACATGAAGGACTATACCTATCACTAGGAATATATTAAGGACCAATTTAAAGCAACCCCAATTCATTAAGGACTATTTTGATCATTTTCTCTCAAAGTATAACGTTCATAAACTTTTAACCTTTAATTTCAAATATATATCTTTTCAACTTTAGCCAAATATTATCGAAAAACGCCTAATAAATATTTGTTAAATTGCTCTCAAGAAAATTGGATGATACTAACTCTGAAAATGACAAAAATATATTGTGGGGGACGTATAAATTTCAGTTTCTCCACTTGCATAACTAAGAATTCTTTGGGACATATGAATAGGGTCTCAATTAAGTATCCATTTTATTATGTTTTACTTTTGAGGGATACGATTCCTAAAACCTATCTTCTTCTTCTTCTTTCAGTAATAATGTTCCTTGCTGTGACTTTGTGGCTATGCAGGTTCCTGTTTGCTCGAGATCCTATTGCAATATGTCATATTTATGGGAAACTCTCGATCAGTAGGTACGCAAATGGGAACCTGGTGTTGAAATTATTTTCAGATTTTTTTCTTGTATGTAGTTTAATACTGTAATTATAGGTAGCTTCAATTGTGATGACTAAATTTTGTTAAGACAATATGGTAAGTAAAAGTTGTAACACTTTTATGATTTTTTTGCTAGGGATATTCTCAGATGTATATTCCGGACATTTTGTCATGGGTGCTACTAGAAATTTTTTTTATCCTTTGTCAATTCGTTTACCCTAAAATCCTCTCTCCTCCTTCCTTTCGAATTTCTTCACTTTCGATCTCTAGCCTTGAATTTCTTCTCCTTTAGGTCTTTCAGTGCTTAGAAATTTTCTTTCATGTCAGTATTCTCTTCTAGCCTTGATTTTATTCTCCAAGTAAGAGCTCCTCCAAACAATATCCTTCTAATTTTGCCATAGACCCTTTTAGAATCCTTACTCTTCTGACTGAGGATATTGGGAGTTGGGACAACAGAAAGTGGGTGGAATTTTGTGCTATTGGCAAATAAGGAAGAATTTTTCTTCTGTTGAATGGACCAATTTTTGTAGCCAAAAGGAAGTGTCAATTTTGCCGAATTTGGAGCACAATGAATGTGCAGGAGTGCACCGTTTATCAAACCCGTTTAGCTTTAGTAACTGGTGAGATATTAAGAACTTTGAGATAAATGAGGAAAATGAGTAGTGTTTAGGAGATCGGAAGGCAAAGGTTTGTCATATCATGGTTCAGTGAATATACATATGAAAACACAGCAAGTTGATCTTTTAATGTGTGGTTGATATCTTTTATTTTTTGTATCACCATTCTTACATTTGCAGTTTTGTATGATTTAGAATTCTGTATTTTTTTATCTGACTTATCAATATTATCGAAAAGTTAGATGAAAACATAATATTTTGCTATCTAAATTTAAGAAAATGTATACTAGCTACTTGTAGTGCCAAAATGATCAAAATTATTTCTTATTTTGGAAGTCTAAAGTATTACCCATCTGTTTCAAGCTGTCTTTCAATTTTGCATATGAATTAGACTAGCTTCATTAAAAAGAAATTCCAATAATTTTTTATTAGTTAATTTTCTATGTCAAGCCTTTGACGTTTTGTTTCATAAATACCTAAATATCTTTAGTAAATTTGCTATGTCAAGCCTTTCAAGTTTTGATCTTTTTGTTTGAGCTAGACATGTTTTCTTTGTCTGTTGATTTGTTCTTGTTTGTTGATGCATTTAGTAATAGTATTGCGCAGGTTAAATAGGACACAGTAGAACATGTCAGGACACATTTCTATCTCCCATATAATGAAGAAAGAATTATGTCCTGGCAAAAATCTATATTGCTTACCTTTGTTAATCAAATACAAGAGTGTTGTATCTTAGCTTTTTGCTCCATTTAATTTATTACATGGCAAACAACTACTCTAGCATTCGTCACACTTGGTTGTGGATTGAAATAAATGGTAAGTAAATTTTTTTAATGACTTGTTATTTTAGTAGTCTTGCAGTTTTTTTAGTACTATTATTGATATATTAAATCATATATTTTTCTTTCTATGTTTGGCTTTGCCTATTGATAAAGTTTCATACTCAATGTTGCTTGATGAAGAGGAAGAGCCAGATTGAGTGATCTATTAATGGCACAATTGTTGAATGTGTTGTTTCATTGTTGAATTAAGTTTGGACGAGTGTACCAATAAAAAATTGCTTTTCAGTTTTGAACTTGTGATTCCGTTCTCCTTGCATTGTTTTTTTAATTACAAGTAGCTTTATAGGCTTAGTGGTTAATTGATATATTTTTCTCTGTTTTTTCCTTTTTGCATTAATAGATGGGCTTAATAAGCGCAATGAAACGTAGCTGGTGTTTTATTATAGAAGCTTATGAGGATGTGAATGTGGACCCTTTTCCTCTCTTGTACTTGAGTGATGACACAATTTATTCTAAAAACTGAAATGGTGTGTAACTATTCTTTTGAAGTTCAGTCTATTATGGAGTTTGTTATAGATAACTTTCTTAAAAATGGATCTGCAAATAAGGTATACTGGAGAAGGAGCGCTATCAAGACAAAAGACACGAAGAGGAACATAGAAGGAAACATCTCGAATACATATTTATAGTCCATATAAGTATCCAGCAGAATGTACCTCTCCAGTCAGTTTTCACAAATTCAAGATAATCAGGTTTAGAATTTTGGATTTGAAAATTGTGCATGTGTATGCTTTGTGAATGAAATTTTCTGCTAATTAAAGCAGTACTTGTTACCCCAATATAGTAAGAGGAAAATCCGTCTACCTAAAATATACAATTATTATCTTTGTGCATGATTATTAATTGATTATTTTTTTGCATGTAAATTGTCAATCTTAAAGCCATCTATTATGGGAACTTTTGTTGATTGGCTCTATTATTTGAATATCTATTAAAGTATTTTTTGTAGTATTGTGCCATTTTTCTTAAAGATACGTTAAGAATATACTGTGGGTATTATTTCAGTAATGTGCTAATTTTCCTTAAAGATATGCATGTACACAAATTGATAAAAATTTAGATGGTACAAGGTCACCCTAACGCAATTTAGAGTATAAAATGGAAATAACGGAACATGATTATTTGAATATTTTAGCTATGCTCTCCTTTTAATCTAATTAATAGGTTGCACGATTTGAAGTTTTCTCTTGTCTGCTTGAATACTATTTTTGACTCTTCCCTAGACATGAACACTTTGTTCATTCCTGGGTTTTTATCTAATTGGATTCTCTTCTATCAAATACTTTATTATTTATCTATTTTGACACTCTGTATCCCTTTGCTTTTATTATATTTGTTGAACATGGAGAAAACAAACATTAATGTTCCTTCAAATCATGAGTAACAATCGTATTGGTATATCATTATGCTATATGATAGTTGACAATTAATTATTGCTTCTTGCTTCTACAGGTGACGCTACCTTTTTTCAAAGACCGCAAAAGACAACTAAAGCATTGTGAATGCATTATTTTTTGACTATATGTGTATAATACTCTCACGCTAAAGAATGTATTACCTTTTAACCACGCAACATTCATGAATGGATATTTTGATTCTTTATGAATGTAAATAATATTCTGCAACTATTTTTATTTGGTTTGATATTTGATTTGATAATGATGTACATACATCAATTTTTTATATGTGATTTCATATATTAAAACAAAGTAAAAAATAATGCTTCAACTTCTTCATTATTGGGCCCACATGTCTGCTTAGTGTCATTTTTAAAAAGATTGAGGGTAATTCCGTCATTTAACATCAACTTCTATACCTGGCGTTTTTTACCTTCGACAAATACTACGTGTAGCTTTCTTGGTTTCTTTCTGAGCCACCGCATCCTTTTCCCGCCGCATAATCTTATCGCTTACCTGAGGACCCGAGCCCGCTCATCTTTGCTCATTCTCAGTTTTCCCTCTCTTTGGTCTTGCTTACTGATTTCTCTTTGGAATTTCACTCCCAATACAGACCAATTTATCTCTCTTGTGCTCAACCCAAGGTCAATTTTATTTGATTTCAACTCAATTGAATTCTTAGATGTGTTCAATTATTTCAGAGTTTCGTTATGGAAGAGCATGGAGAAAACCATGAAATGACCAATTTTTATTGCAAATCTAGATGTCATAGGATTATCAGTTATCATGGGATGTTACAGGGCATGTACTTGAAGGCGCCTTCAGCCATTTTTGTAAAAATATCATTGTCAGGTTTGTACATTTTCATATTTAAGTTTTTCTTCTAGTTTATGCAGAATGATATCTAAGTATATCAAGTGTCAAAGAAACAAATATATGAACTACTTGTGCAGTCACGCAATTATTATATCACGAGCTGTCCTTATTTCTTATTTGAAGAGAAGATGGTATATGTTGATTAGGAGCCTTCTATTGTGAAATTCTTGACTTGGCAAATTTCCTAAAGCAAGACTAGAACTTGTGGTGGGTGATTGCGGAGAAGCATGCTGTTGTGAATTTGTTTGTTGCTATTAGGGATGGCAATGGGGGATGGCAATGGGGCGGTTGCGCGGCGGGTTGTGCCTCAATCCGCAAAGACTTCAACCCGCCCCACCCCGCATAGCATTTTGACACGCATCCACCCGCCCCACATCTACATCCGCGTCCACCCTCCTCCCTAAATGTCCCTTTAATTTTTTTCCCAATTTGTCTTCTTCTTTTTATCCAATTATATTTATATACATCATTATTAATGCCTTTTTTAGTTTTTTATATATATATATATATAGAAAGAGCAGGTTGATATGAATAAAATTAAAATTAATACTTTCAATTCTTTGATTATGAGATGTGAGGAACTGATATTATAGAGTAAATGATGAGGAAAGAGAGTAAAAGAAGAACGAAAAGGACAAAGAAACTAAGGAAAGTGTCCTACTTTAGATCTAAAAAGGTCAAGCCACTGATAGTCACAACTTGGCATCTCGTATATTTCACTATCCACAAAGTCTGCATTATTATTGGCTGAACTGTGAACTATATCCACCATTAAAAAGATACAACTTCAAGATCTCCATATGAGAAGGACAATCACTTTTTTTCCCTTCATATTTTGTTTCTTTTATCGTGGCCCTTGTCACTCCTAAATATGAACACTGGACCAAATGTTTATATTAATAGTTAGGTGAATGAAAAAATCAAAATAAATAATCACACTTAACTCAATTGATACTTTATCTATATTAATTTTTAGGCATTGCCAAAAGAGCAGCTATTGTGTCTATCAATGGAAGTGGCTTATCATACTCTTGACTTATACCAGAAAAAGAGTAAAGATCTTAAACTCTTATAAAACTATATGATAGAGGAACTATAAGTAAGAACTCTATGATCAGCCAGTATCGTTAAAAAGCGAAGTTAGCATACTTTCCTATTTCTGTAGGTTTACAAAATTGATCTAATTAAAGGTAAAAATCATTTCTCTTTGAAGAAAAATGAAATCTGAGAGTTTGGTCGTTTTCTTTTAATTTTTATTGTGGCAGATGGAGTAGTAAGATATTAAAAAGCATCAATTTAGGCATATGCTGCATCAGATGTGCTCAACTTCGGTGAAAGCTGCACCCCGGAGGTTTGACCCTTAAATGGAATAGTTATCAAACTGCTTGTACTTCTGCAGGTATGACATAACTATAAGTTTATCAAACCTAAAATAATGACATGTAATCTATTAAAACTTGAGAAGCTAAATAGTGAAATGCTTGCATATTGGGTACTCCTTTCATATGAGTGCAAAGGACACAAAATAAGCAGTATATCATCAGGTGTTGCAGCACTGATAGAAGTATAAATTTCTGTCATCAGTTCTTTTCTTGAAGGCACCATTTAAGGGCTATTTAACAAGATGATAGATCAAAAAAATGACAATATACATGCTGAATTCCAGCGAGCACTGTAGAGTAACTTAACTGATCGCCACAGAAACTTTCATGCAATTTTCAACTTGATCTTAAGATTGTGGATCCGCCGCCGAGAAGGATATAGATACATCTATCATTTGTTAGGAATCAATAGTCAAGACCTTAGGGAATATTTGTTTTCTTCGAAACTAATAACATTATAGAAATTCCTGCATATTAAGATACCAATATGTATTCATTTTTTAATCATGTCTAATATTTAAATGTTTCAATTAGTGCTCATTTATGCTACTTAAACATTGAGTCCCGTATTGATTTAACGTAGTTATTTAACAACTTTTTTTACAATACGTGGCATTATCTTCTTCTTCTTGTTCCCTTTCTTCATCTCTGTCACAGTCTGCCTCATCTCAATTCTCTCTCGGTTTCTGTTGTATTCCTTTTTTCATTGTAGTTTTTCCTTGAGATCTTGATTTTAATTCTATCTCCAGGGAAAAACAAGATGTTCCCCCAATTTCCTCCATTAAAGCTCTAACTTGGAAATTATCCAGATCTTCTTGAATATAAACAAAATCTATCTTTAATCAGTTTATTTTCATGAATTTGAGGTAAAGCTCCAATCTTTAGTGCTTTTTCTCCTTTTTGGAGGCTTGTATCCTAGCACTTCTGTTAATGATTTTTCGCCAGATTTCATAGATATTTTTCTGCCTTAAAGGCCCTAGCAGCTACACTTGCTTGAACATTTGTGTTGCTCAACTGCATCGACGGGTCCTACTGATGATCATCTTTTTTTTTTCCTCGCCTTGCTTTCAGGTACTCTTCAGACTTCCTTCCCCTTCATGTATGATTGTCACTATCTATGTATATGTGTTGAGTGTGTGCTTCGGCTGAATTCTAAATTGTCATTTCCGGTTCATATTATAGAAATTTATAAACTAGCTTCATTTTTTTGGGTGATTCATGCTTATCCTTCAAGATGTTTGCTTAAATTGTTGTTTCCCCTTGTGCGTATGTGTCGTTCCAGCTGTAGGGACGCACCATCTGCTACGTCAAATGAATATAATAAGAAGTTCATTGATAAGGTTAGCAAATAAGTATTGTTTCCGACTGCTGTGTTTTGGATGATGATAAGGTTGTAATTCAAAATCATGACGGTTCTGCATAATTTACTGCAAATGTCAAACTGGTACTTACAAGTCTACTGGTAAAACTTCATATTTATAAAATAGAACAACTCTAATTTCTTGCACATGAAAAAGCCAGTACCCCTTAAGTATATATATAGGAATGATGTTGTTTCTCTATCATCAATATTAAAAGAACAAGGGAAAGAGTGTTTCCTCTTTCAGACCAAATTCAAACAATTAAAGCATAGAGTCATGGCATTATCTGGAATTCATACCTTTTTAACATCACTTATCTGTCATTCGTTTGAATGGAAATGAGTAAGTGTAAGTTATGTTTCATCACTAATCAAGTCTAAGATTTGATTTGATCATCATTCTGTTTGATAATGCCTTTTGTGTGTTGTTGATAAATTGTACTACAATGAATCTAATGTGACCACAGTGGGTTCGAAGTCACTTTAAGCGACTATTTAATCTTACTGCTTAGGGTTGTGATTTAATTTATGATATATTGGGTGAGAGGTCCCGATATTGACAAAATCTGCTCTACGTCTTGTATTTTCTGAATTGGAAGAATTAATGTTCACTAATGAGATTTATCTTACCTTTTATCAAAAAAAAAAAAGAGATTTATCTTACCTGATTATAAAAAAAAAGTAATGTTCATTTGTCCTTTTTCAAGACCATTCATCGCCATTTCTCCCCTTATTCGTTATGTCAAGGCTTATGTAGTAACCTTCTATCAATTCGTTTGTTTATGATAATTTTTTCTCCTTTTGAGGTGGTGGGTTATCTTGAGTGGTGTCCAATCTTCGACTACTTCTAAATGAGCTGAATGATTTTTATTTTTTAATCTCATAATTTTACTCTTGAAAATTAGTTGGTAAATATTACAAGGCAGAGTCAAAGGTGGTAGAAAGATAATGTAATGACAGTAACGATCATTACATGATGTCAAAATTTTTAGTCCAAGAAGCTTTTTCGTGAGAACGCATAGTAACTATTTCTTATGTTTAACCAGCGATATCCTCTATCATGGATGCTCGCAGGAACCTTACGATTTTTCTGCCATGGGTTTTAATGGTTGACTATAAATTTTTTGTGTATGATAAACAAGGGGAGTTAGCTTATTCACAAAATTTTTATGTGTATATGGTTCTCCAATTGATTTTTAGATAATAATGAGTTTTTTCACAATTTTCTGTATATTCTGCCCAATAGCTGCCTATATATTTTGTTTTTGGGTAACTCTGTTGCCTATTGTTTGAGAATATTTAAAATCGTTGTTGTAGATTTTTTCGATGCAGAAGAAATTACAAAATGAGGAGATGCAAAGCAATGGGGTTGAATGGTACAGTCATTCCCTTCCGTTAAATTTAACATTCAGGTTTTCTTTTTGAAGATTTTCCCCTCTCATTTTGAGTAACTACTCAATTACTTCCCCTATTCTATACAACCATGTTCCTTTTCCGATTAAATTCCATCACTTCATTGATTTTTTTCCTATTTTTATTACTGTAAGTCTAACGTAAATATAATAGGTGGCAAAGGAATTCTTGAGGAGAAATAACTGATTTCCCCGACACAGAAGAGAGGCAAACCCTCCCAAGGTCACAGGCAATACAATAACTCGCCAGTGCCAAAAACTCAAAGGAAGTGTGCTGGCGTGTGAGTTTCGGCCAAGAATTAGGTTCATTTCTGTATTATTCTTTACGTATCCTAACGATATTGGCTGCAAGCTGAATGTGTTTTATGAGTACCTCTTTGTTTTAATAGAATGAATAATACTCTAATTTCATCCTTGGGTATGATTTTGTATATTCTCGATTTCCGCTGGTGTGCCTGTATTGTGACATTCACTGTTTTCTTTTTCTCTTTGATTTATTTGAGGAGGAGCTAATAAAGGAAAAGATATTTTTTTGGGATTTGTTTGTCAAACTTAAGAGGAGAAGTATGATAATTTTACAGAATTAATTATATGAGTAAGAATGGAGTATCGACTGGCATGAAAATGGGTGTAACTTAAAAAGAAGAGTAATTTTTTATAATTTTCTTTTTTTATTTGCTGAAATTTTGTTGAAAACAATGATGTGCTAAATAGGGAAAAAAATAAAAAGAAAAACATAAGAATAGATAACTAAGAAAAATGGAGATGAAACAAAAAGAGAAGAAGAAGGATGTGTGGTCGATTGTCCATTTGCTTCTGCGTTCCATTGTTTTAAAAGTATAAAAGTAGGGGAAAATGCATAAATACCCCCTGATTTCTGGCTTTACCTCCCCAACTATTGAAGGTATCCAGTTCTTCTTCCTTTTGAATTAATTAGTAGAATATACTGATATAAAGAAATTAAATGATAATATTGTAATTATAATCACTCTTCATCTCCTCTAAAATTAGATCATTCGAACTTTACTTGTAAGTTGTAACTGTTAAGTGTCCTTTTGTAAGTACAAATTTCTACGATTTGATGTTGAGTTAACAATAAAGAGTATACTGATGTGGAAATGGGAGAATTTATTTCTGATAGTACTATTTATTGAATGTTTTTTTACATAAATATCATAAAAGGAGTATTTGTTTAAAGGGCAGAAAGGTTGTCCAATTTTACATGGTCATTTTGATATATCAACTTTTTATTGCGTCTTCCCACTTCTAATAAAATGTTTTTCATGATATTATTATGAGAAAAGTGACTACATTAAAAAGTAAGAAACATTTTCCTAAAATAATTCTTTTTCCTTATGTGAAGCCATTGTGCCGGCAAATGCATTGCCATGCTTTCAGCAGGATGAAATCCCCTGCAGTGAAAATTGGTCCAGTATTGTTTAATACCGATTTATGCCATGAATTATAACGTGAATCTTCTGTAGAATCTAAGATGGAGATGACCCAAGATATGTTTGTTTGAGGGAATTCCCTTCTAGAAACTGAAATGTCTACTGAAAGAATAGCACATGTTTGTTTGACAGGGAACTCTTTTTATTTAATCTATATACTATGATTTTGATTCTTGAGGTTAAGTATGAAGGAGCTGACATTTTTCAGTGGTACAAAATCCTTGCGAAACTGTGCATGCCTGTTAATTTGGTTATGTAATTCCGTTCATTAATAGGGTAAACTGTTGTATAATTGCCTATATCTGATTTGATAATGACTTATATGCATCAGTTTTTGTCATCTATAATTTCATATTAATAAAACTAATCAAACATAATTATTCCAAGCTTCACGTTATTGGCCCGTGCCAGCAGATACTAGTTATAATATAGATGTTTGAATTCCATCAGAACTAAAGTTTGGTAAGTTTGAATCCTTATATGAGGATGAAGTCTACATCATATGGAATCAACACTAAGTTTTGGTATGTTTGAATCCTCAAAAGAGGACGAATTTTACAATATATTGATTACCATTTTGTTGGTTCTAGTTGATTTAAGGGAGTGGTTGTATAATGTTGTGGCTTTGGTTGCTCTCTAACAGTAAGGTCGTATGTTTGAATCCTTGAAAGAGTTCATGGTTCTTCTCTATGGCATTAGAAAGAGCATTGCGGCCGCATTTGACAGTGAAACTATTTTTAGTGATTAAAATTGATTGTGCTATTGACTCTGCCCTACTTAGATGGTGAACATACTTCGTGTCATATTTGAAATTTTCCTCCATGTTATTGAATTTCACTTTTTTTTTAAAAATGTTTTTTCCCCGAATTTTCTTGGCGAAGGAGGTGAACGAGTAAGAGCCTTGGATGTTTTGGGAAATATCCAAAGATTCCCAGAGCTTTCGAGCTTGAATGCTAAATAAAATGTGATTGTATTCTAAAACAGAATTTGTACTTTTTGTAGCCTTATACTCACAATTGTCTTAGAGTTTTTGCATAAACAATTGAATGATTATATGATTCATTCTTGCAGTGACTATCTGCTTACACGAACTGCTCAGGAGAATTCTTCGCTAAATGTAACCTTATAATTGCCTGGAACCTGTAGTGCATCTTCAATTGTTTGTACTCCAGTTGCTTGCACGGTTCGTTGGAAATGAGAAAGCTGGAGTTAATAAGCATTTGCATTTGTGAAGAGTGATCATGGAGATGTAATTTCTTTTCAAATGTGATCATTTTGTTGTAGAATAGGAACCATTGTGATTCCCCTGAAATGTGTCATCCTTAATCTGGAAATCATTCTACATAGGAATGGGATGTATACTATATCTTTCATCACTTAATGAAGCTCGGTTTAGTTGAGATAGTTGATGAATGATTATTATCCGATGGCTTCTCTCTATCTTGGGGTAAGTACCATATTCCTGATTTAGATTTCCAATAATCTTTCCCATGGATTTCAACTCTCTTCGTAGATACATATGAATTGTATCCATTAAAGGAAAGAAGAAATGAGCGATTTTTATTCCAGAAATTGAAGCTGATGCCAGTTAGGAGTACATTGCGAGTAAACTTTTTTTTTTTTGTTTTTTTAAATAATAAAAAATCGTACAATAAGCTGTTGTCCAGTTAAGTACTGTAGGTACTGAAAAGAGAAAGTGGAGTTTTGCCCAGTGGCCCAAAAACGGATGGCCCTAAAGTAAAATCCCAGCTAGGGTCAAGATTAAAGAATTAATTCTTGTAGATGTTAGAAGAATATGGAGGACGGCTCTCTCTCCTTCTCTCTGAAATATATACAAAGCAAACTTTTATCATGCAAGTTTATAAATAAAATAATGGCTAATAATTTAGAAATTTATCCCTTTTTCAAAATCAATTTCGTTTCTATAAAAGTTGAGGTGATTAAGACTTTTATCACACCGAAAACTCTTACACTATATATTGGTAGATAGGTAATCGATTTTCCTTGATTATTGATGCTGTTTGCACTTCATGACTGTGCTGGTGAGATGGATTGTAAATACTCTTGGTTTTTACCTTGTCTTCCTTCTGCGGGATATTGCTAATCAATCTCGTAAATTTGAGGAGAGGGTTTTAGAAGCCATCAAGAAGTTAGACAAATTAATGACAGGTTTTAGAAGCCATCAAGAAGTTAGAGAAATTAATGACATATATACAAAATACATATTGAGAGATTGTCTATGAAATGGTTGTTGGTTTGATCGCACAGAAAAATTGTGTTTAAGGTGGTAATAGGTTGTGTATGGGCAAAAATTTCATTTTCGTGTTTGACCCGGTCAACAGGAATAAAGCCTTCGAAGGTTGTGACGTGTCGGTGACTCCAAAAGGTCGAGGTCAAAGGAGAAAGATGAAAGCGAAGCCTTCTCTGCCTCAGATTTGGCCCTTGCAAGTTCGGCAACCAACTGAGCCTCGAGATCCTCTATTTTCTTGGCATGTGCCAAGCTTTTCTCCTTCATGCTCCGAAGCTGACTTTCGATTGATGACAGCCGGGCTCGAGCAACCTCTTTCTCCGAGGCTAGGCGATCCATATTTTTCTTCCACCCCAAGGTCTCCACCTTCATCATGTTGACCTCCTCACGGCTTACGGAACTGTTCGATCCTCTTGAGCTTCTGCTGAACCTGTGAGATTGAAGTGTTAGCCACCGTTCCCGAATCGAGCCCATGAGCTTTTAAGATTGTCATTACCTACTCGATCAAGTAGGTCTGTTCTTTATGAGCCGTGGCCAACTCAGCTCGGAGGTCCTTGAGAAGTTTGAGGGTGTTCCTCTCCTCCGTAAGCCCTTGAAGATCAGCCTCGCATCGGCTCAGCTTTTCTCAGGACTTGGAAAACGCCTCTGATGGAGTACCAAAGCCTATATGAAAAAAAAAGAAAGGAAGTTAGACAAGAAATGGAGGAATGAACGTAAATGTGATATCGACAAAGGGAATTGAGACTTGCCCGATTCAGGGCTTGTTGAGCCTCATCAAAGAGACTCGATGCTTCACCTAGGTCGGTGGCATCTTCGACCCCGATAAAGTAACCACGGAAGGAGTCCTCCCCCCCCCGTGGACTTCTTCTACCTCAGGGGTCCTCAAAGCTTGGGCCTCCTGAATCGCCTCCTCAGAAAATGCAGGGAGAGTCGGCAAGTCTTCGATTACTATCGCCCTAAGTGAGTCACTTGGGGCGTTCTCTTCAGTTCGAAGGGCCTCAGGGCTGGTCCCTTCAGACATACCCGCCGTTTGTTCATTTCGCTGGGAGGCATCTTAGGTCTCCAACAACTCGGGGACTCTACCTGAGTCCTTTCCAAGACCCCCTCGGCTCGAGGCGGGATCTCCTCAACACCTGCCGACTCAGCAGCTTATAGGGCCTCGATGGTCTTCTTCGCTCGGGCCACCAGTTCGGAGCCGTCGCCTTCATATTCTTCTTCTTCCTCCCTTAACCGTTGAGTCACCAACGCAGGCAGAGCGACGATGTCTTTCTTCAGCTTACGAGCCGAATTTATCTTAGGCTTTGTATCCTTAGAGGTTGAGGTCCATTTACTCTTCTTATCCTTCGCCGATTTTGGGTCGAAGTCTCCTCCTCACCAGACGGGGGTCTCATGACCGCATCTTTGCCCAGGCCCGTATACAAGAAAACTGATTTAGTATGGGAAAATTTCTTGATCAAGTCATCAAACACATGAAAAGGGGCCTTACCATAATTCTTGGCCTCCCATCGTCCCTTTGCTAAATCGCGCTATGAGCGCACAACGTTCATAGAGTCGAGACCAGGTCTCGGACCCTGCTCTCGAGGTCTGGGATCGCACCGAACATCCGAGCAACCGCTATATCATGGAAAAAGATATTAATGAGGAAAATCAAAGAAATAAAATAATACATTGAAGCTAACAGTGAGACAGTACTTAGAATTCATGTTCCATTTCTCAAGAAATAACATCTTCTCTATCGGGATTAGATCAGAAGTCCTCACTCGAACGAACCGACTCATCCAGCCTCGATCCTTGTCCTCGTCTATGCTCGAGAACAACACCTTGGTTGCTCGATGCTAGAATTTTGTTAACTCGCCTCGATAGAGGCGGGGGTTGTACAATCTGATGAGGTGGTCGAGGGTGAAAGGGAGCCCCTCGACTTTGCTCACGAAGAATCGAAGCAAAATAACAATCCGCCAGAAGGAAGGGTGGATCTGACCTAGGGTTATTTGGTATTTACGGCAAAAATTGACGATGACAGTATCGAAGGGGTCCAGCATGAAAGGGTAAGTGTAAACACTTAGAAATCTTTCTACATGAGTAGTGATGTCGGGATCACCACCACTTTGCCTTCCCAGTTGCAGTCTTTCTTTACCTGCTTAAGGTAGCTCTCAGTTATCGAGCATATGTATCTCGACATTGGCTCGCATCGACCAAGGACTGACGAAGTTTTCATGATCTTAAAATCGGAAGTAAGGATGCACCCCCCTGGGAACACACTCCTCAATGCGCGGCTACACCGGTGTTTTGTCTCCGGCTGGCCGCAACGAGGAAGCACTCTCCTTTTGAGGAACAATTTTTGACGTTTTTTGCCATTTTGGTATGAGTTTGAAGAGAGAAGAAGATAATATGACCTGATGTTTATAGGAGATTAACAACAAAACTTGAAGATTTTGCATAAAGGAAGAACTTAAGAGATTTAAAAGCTTTGGAGATTAGAAGAAAGTGAAAGTAAAGTTTGAATCAATAAGAAGAGGGCCTATTTATGGGATTCAGGGCGATGGTTCAAAGGCACTAGTGGCCGATCACTAGCTGAAAGTTATTAATGACGGGGGGAAGTATATCTACGGGACATTTCCGTCACTTCCGTCATGAGGATGACAGCACGAGAGGTCGAGGTAAAAAATCGAAGGCTCAATTCGTTTCTTGCCATTATACTCCAAAAAATAAGGGGACTATCTGTATACGGTTAAAATCAGGGCCACCCAATTTTACTATTTGATGGAGACTAGGAAGCTGCATTGAAGGTTGGCCTCATAGTGAATCAGACTAAATCACAAGGACGAGGTACCGAGTTCGGAATCGAGGTACCTGTCAAGATCGAGGCTGGTAGCAATCGAGACCAAATAAGACAAATATTGAGCAAGATCGAAGGTGACACTGTCACACCTCCTTTTTTACACACCTTACCGCGAAGGGTAAAATGTATAAAGGGAGTTTTTTCAATTTAAGTGACATTATTCGAATTGGGATTATTTATTTATTTCTAGAGTCGCCACTCGGGAAAGGATTGGCTTTTGGTGTCCCGAGTCACCGGTTTAAATCCCAAATCGAGGAAAATTATTCGACTTCCCAATTGGAGTCTGCGAACCAGAAATTCTGTGTAAGGAATTCTGTTGACCCGAGGGAAGGTGTTAGGCAACCCCGGGTCCCGTGGTTCTAGCACGGTCGCTTAAATTATTATAAATGTCTACAAATCTAATTTTTTACATGCTCCAACCTATAGTGAAATTTTATAATTATTTACCGCTTTTTAATTATTTTTTACAAAAAAGTGAACGTCGCCTAAAAAACATGTTTTCGGATCACGTCACATGAAATGCATCCGGATCCTTGACACATCTTTATTTGACGTTTTCGGATTTGGATTTGGATTGTATGAAATACACACCCGTACTTAATAATGTAAAATTATTAAAGCGCGCTTAAAAATGGCTAACGTCTTGTTATCTTTTGGGAAGGCCGTGAAATTTGCTAAACGGCCCGTCCCGAGTTTCTAAGTATTTTTAATTAAGTAATTAATGAGGGCCCCGTAATGGTTTCTTTTGATTTGGCGAGGCTCGTCTCATTTTTTATTATTAAAGGCCAACTAAAAGCAAATTAGAATTTTCTATGGATTATTTGTCTCTAAAAGGCCAATTAACTTACAATTATAAATTCGGGCCTCGAATTCAAG
>MU788584.1:0-16723 GCA_026770625.1 Nicotiana glauca
ATAATTTTGTTGGCTGGCCTGACAGAGGTGTCCGGCGCCACCACGACCCTTAGTGGATTTTGGGTCGTGACAATTCACCAAAAAGAATCTCGGAGAAATAAATATCCTACCATAAAACGCCTTATATGGAGCCATCTGAATGCTGGACTGGTAGCTGTTGTTGTAGGCGAACTCTGCTAAAGGCAAAAACTGGTCCCACGAGTCTCCAAAATTAATGACACAGGCTCGGAGCATATCCACCAATATCTGAATAGTCCTTTCAGATTGGCCGTGCGTCTGAGGATGGAATGTTGTGCTCAACTGAACCTAGGTGCCTAACTCCTACTGTACTGCTCTTCAGAAGCGCGAGGTAAACTGTGTACCCCAGTCCGAAATGATAGATGCCGGCACCCCATGAAGGCGAACAATCTCTCGGATGTAGATCTCAGCTAACCTCTCCGATGAATAGTTGGCTGCAATAGGAATAAAATGCGTTGAATTGGTCAGCCTATCAACAATGACCCAAATGGCATCAAACTTCTTCCGATTCATCGGAAGTCCAGTAACGAAATCCATGGTAATCCTCTCCCACTTCCACTCGGGAAGCTCAATCCTCTGAAACAACCCACCGGGCCTCTGATGTTCATACTTGACCTGCTGACAGTTCAAACACTGAGCCACATATGCAACAATATCTTTCTTCATCCTACGCCGCCAATAATGCTGCCGCAAGTCCTGATACATCTTTGCGGCACCCGGGTGAATAGAATACCGCGAACTATGGGCCTCCGCTAAGATCAACTCTCGAATCCCATCGACATTGGGCACACAAACTCTCCCCTGCAACCTCAAAACACCATCATCATCTAAGGTCACCTTCGTGGCACCTCCACGCTGTACTGTGTCTCTCAGGACACATAAATGAAGATCATCAATTTGCCGATCACGGATACGCTCCAATAATGAAAAACAAGCGACCATGCAAGCTAACACCCTGCTAGGCTCCGAAATGTCCAACCTCACCAGCCGATTGGCCAAAGACTGAATATCCAAGGAAAGCAGTCTCTGACTGACCGGAACATAAGCAAGACTACCAATGCTGGCGGACTTCCTACTCAATGCATCGGCCACCACATTGGCTCTCCCCGGGTGGTACAAAATAGTAACATCATAGTCTTTGAACAACTCTAACCACCTCCTCTGCCTCAAATTCAACTCTTTTTGCTTGAACAAGTACTGAAGGCTCTTTTGATCTGTGTACACCTCGCACAGCACACCATATAGGTAATGCCTCCAAATCTTCAAAGCATAAACAACGGCTGCCAACTCTAGATCATGGACCAAATACTTTTTCTCGTGGATCTTCAATTGCCTCGAAGCATAAGCTATGACTCTGCCATCCTGCATCAATACCGCACCAAGTCCAATACGGGAAGCATCACAATAAACTGTATAAGGCCTGAAAATATGGGCAAAACCAATATCGGTGTCGTAGTCAAAGCTGTCTTAAGCTTCTGAAAGCTCTCCTCACACTTGTCTGACCATCTGAACTGGGCACCCTTCTGGGTCAATCTGGTCATCGGGGCTGCTATAGATGAAAATCCCTCCACGAATCGACGGTAATAACCTGCTAACCCCAAGAAACTCTCAATCTCGGTCGCTGAAGCTGGTCGAGGCCAATTCTTGACTGCCTCAATCTTCTTCGGGTCTACCTGAGTACCCTCTGCTGATACGAAATGACCCAGAAATGCAACTGAACTCAACCAGAACTTGCACTTCGAGAACTTAGCATACAATTGACTATCCTTCAGAGTCTGAAGAACCACTCGAAGGTGCTGCTCGTGCTCCTCCTGGCTGCGGGAGTACACCAGAATATCATCAATAAAGACTATCACGAACAAGTCTAGATAAGGCCTGAATACTCGGTTCATCAAATTTATAAATGCTGTTGGGGCAATGTCAACCCGAATGACATGACCAAAAACTCATAATGCCCATACCGAGTGCAAAATGTTGTCTTAGGGATATCGGACACCCTAACCTCAGCTGATGGTAGCCAGATCTCAAGTCTATCATTGAAAACACCTTCGCACCCTGAAGCTGGTCAAACAAATCATCAATCCTCGGCAGTGGATACCTGTTCTTAATCCTCACCTTGTTCAATTACCGGTAATCAATGCACATCCTCATCGATCCATCCTTTTTCTTCACAAATAACACCGGCGCACCCCAAGGAGAAACACTAGGCCTGATAAAACCCTTTTCTAGCAAATAAGTGATTTAACATAAATGTAGTAATATACTTATCAAAATTTTGCGAAGATTCTTTCTAGCTAGTGATGACTGAAGCAACATGCAGATGCTAACAACATTTATTGTAATAAACTAAATGCGATGCTAGAATTGACGAGAAGAAAGTATTAGTAAAGGATTTTAAAACTATTTCTAGAGTTTCTAGTAATTAAGTTTATGAATGCTACTGATGGTAATATGAGTTCACTACAAGGATTTGTAGTAGTTATTATTCCTAAATTGTAGATTCCTCCATATTTTTTTATCATGATATGTGGCTGGATTTGTAATTTAGGAGCTAATTTAAACCATTTTATCTCTTTGCCATATGTAATTTGTATAAAAAATGGAAGTTGAGTTATGGTTTATTGTCACAGATTGATAGAAGGTACATACAATATTACGCAAATAGTGGTCTCATCATTTGATGTCGTAGCTGGAGATGGAGCAGCCAAGCCATACATAGCTCTTGCTCCCCAGACAATTTCCCGTTACTTTCGTTGCTTGCGTGATGCAATCTGCGATCAGATTCGAGTATCACGAAGAAGTCTTGGAGAGAAGAAAGTAATAGTAAAGGATAACAGTAATTGTTTTTATTCACTTGGTGTATCACAGAGCACGGTTGTTAAAGTTGGTAAGTCTGAACAATCTATGCAAAATATGAACTTAAAATAGCTAAATAAAATGTTCACAAAGAAAAAGGAGAAAGAAAGAGTACACCTTGCCAATATTTTTTGGCTTCCTAAGCACCTAAACTTGGTTTGACAACTAGGACAAAGAAAAGAGAGCACAGCTCTATAAAATCAACTAGTTGGAGATAGCCCGGGCCCAAGACCTTATTAGTTTTTGATTTAACGTATAGAACTTCTATTCGCTGATCATGAAACAGATTTGAACAAATACCATATAATCTGATTTAAAATATTGCAAAACTAAGAACACAATTGATTAACCTTTAAGTTGCATCAAAAGTCAAATGGAATGAAACGAAACTAAAATATATTGTGCAAGCATCAAAATCAATATGTAATTCTTCTTGTTGCTACAATTCTACAAGTTGTATTAGGTCCTTGGTAGTTTTTGTCCTCTTAGGAAGCAGGATATTTTTGTCTAATATCTGAGATAATAAGCTGATCCAAAAAATGCAATAGTAAAATAAGTCTTAGCACGTGTGTGTAATACAGATCATCTGAATTGGGAAAAGTAAGAGGTAGCACATATGCATAATACAAACCATCAGGTAATATTCTTATTGTCTGTACGTTGCAGCAGAGACTTTTTGGTTTTCTTCTTTTCTTTCTGTAGGGCAAGAGGAGAACTACATTAGAATAAAATATTACAAAGAAAAGAGCTATACATCAAATCTCAGGCCTATTAAGTGCAAATGATAGAATGATGTCATGATCTAATAAAATAAAGTTATTCATTTGAACTTCTAGGAATAGTGGCTTAGCAGTTAGTAGATTAAGTGTTTTCTTAAACAGTGGGCAAATATCATTCAAGTGAGAACTTTAGATCAATTGTAGAGTTCAAATTTCATATGAATCAGTTCAAGAATCGCAAACCTTTTCGCTTAGTACATGACATTTATGAGTACCAAGAAGGTAAACCAACTTCAATTCACAAAAAATAGCAATCCAATTTGGGAGCCTCTTCTCTTTTGTTTCACCGCGAAGTAAAGGACTGATGGATAGAGTTCAAGAAATAAAAATATTGTGTTAATAATGAGGATTTGTCCGAGTTAGTGAACAGTCAGTTTAATTATACTGTTGGACTACACATCTCAGAGACATAAGGCTTCAGCGATGAACTCTTCTAGTATGAAAACCAGCAACATAATAGAAATAAGATGAGAGGGCACAAACATACACATATGCAGAAGAGAGAGGTCTGAACCAACATGAGTTCAAGAAGTTAAGTTTATTAAGAAACCTGCAGAATCTAAGTTTTATTATCATGTACCAAGTGTGAACAAAACTTCTCGTGAACTGAAAAGATAAAAAAAAAAAGCAAGCAGAGCCGCAATAAAAGCTCATCAAAGAGCCCGGAACATAAACAAAATTTCTACGTTGCTATATGTTAGGTAAAGTTTAACACAGTACAATGTCTAATGAACATATTTGACATTTTAGCTTTATGATTTTAGCACTTACATGTAAATTCTTAGAATAATTTTTGTTTAAACGAAAGTAGTTGTCTTCTTCTAAAGTTGATGAAAAATGATAGGAAAACTTAAAAAGGAGTAAATTGCATCTGGAGTCAACAAATGGATGGCTCAAGTATAAAGTTTTAGTCAAACTTGCCTTAACATTGAGCTCTGAACTTGATTTTGCAAAATAAAAACTTACAGGGAAGTTCTCGGTCGACAAATGGGGGAATTGAAACTTTATAGTATACTTAAAAACAATACTATGAAATTTAAATGCACTAAAAATGTTACAATGCTCGAAGATGATAAGTTGTTGAAAGAAGCGAAGATAGTGTAGGAAATGACGTTAATATGTTCACATAACTATATTATGCAAAATTACACTTTTCAGAGGCTGCTATTTACTTGCAAAAAGGTCAAAGAAATTTGAGAAGTAATGTAAATGCTATCACGGCTAAAATGAAGAGGAGTGCATGGTTAAATCTTGAAATTGTCGCGTTGCCTATTTTCTATATTTTTTATGCTACCTGTGTGATTGATGCCCTTTTCATTATCTCTAACCTATAGCAATATTTTTTTGTGATAACTAACTCAGAATATAAAGAAAAAAAATATAGATATATCAAAAGCATGACATGTCGCAGGTGCGTTCGAATGCTCCGCTCCTGCGATGAATGCCTAGCGCTGCCAGCCCCCTTTCCAATCGGTTCTACGACGAGTTTCATTCTTCTGCGATGACGCTTCTGCCCAAATGTTGTCCAGAACAGTAGAAAAATCAGCAGCTTCAATGTCAAAATTAACTTCACTAACCTTCCAAAATCTACCCGAGGCCCTCGGGACTTTAACCAAATATACCAACATGTCCTAAAATACAATACGAACTTAGTCGAGGCTTTAAACCACGTCAAATCACACCGAAATTACAAATCATACATCGAATCAAATTATGAGTTTTCAAATCTTCCAACTTCTATATTTTGCGCCGAAGCATATCAATCAATCCGGAATTGTCACGATCCGGATTTCCAACCATCGGGATCCTGATGGCGCCTACTCGTGGTAGCTAGGCAAGCCAACTTATTTACCCTTTCATTACTAGACAATTACTTTAAGAGTTTACAGCATCAATATAGAACATGAAATTCAACAAGAATAATGGCGGAAGTCTGATTTATAACTACGAATCGTAATGCGGAACAGTCATTAATAGCCTCTACCCAAGATTTGGTGTCACAGTACTCACGAACTACTAAGAATATACTAAATACAATAGTCTGAAAGAAATATATAAGTTGTCCGTCTCGAAAACAATGAGGCAACAGTCTAAAAGAGAACATAAAGAAGAGACGCCGGGCCTGCGGATGCCTGCAAGGCTACCTCGATCTCGTGAAAATGAAAGCCTGCTCCCGCACTAATGCTGCTGCTGCTCCTCAAAACCTGGACCGGTGCAAAAATGCACAGGAGTGTAGCATCAGCACAACTGACCCCATGTGCTGGTAAGTGTCTAGCCTAACCCCAACGAAGTAGTGACGAGGCTAGACTGGACACCACATAAACCTGTGCAATTATAAATATACAGCAGAAATCGAATACAAGGCAATTAACAATATAGGAGGGGAAAACATGCTATGGGGAGATACAATATTAACAGTAATCCCGAGTAACAAACTAAAACAGCTTATATTCGCAATGAACAAGGAATCCATACTCAATACAAACACATGGTATCAATAATTGTTGTGGCATACAACCCGCTCAACAAATACCACTGTTACGGTGTGCAACCCGCTCCACAAATACCACTGTTGCGGCGTGCAACCCGCTCCACAAATACCACTATTGCGGCGCGCAACCCGATCATTGTTCCTGTATCATTGTTGCGGCGCACAACCCGACCCTCATATCATTGTTGCGGCATGCAACCTGATCCTCAATGTCATTTAACAGTCTGACTTCCCAAACAATAGTCACAATTAAGGGACATAAAAATAAGCAAATATTTGACAAAATCCCGGCAAGGGAAAGAATCCAACAAGCTCAACCAAACGTCCCGGCAAGGGAATAATCAACAACGCTTTCTCTTTCTTACTTTTCTTATATTATAACCCACTCTACTATTTTGAGCCAACGCTCCAAAAAATCAAGTAATCATATCACCGTTCACATGTTATTCACAACATATAGAAGTCCTCCAATAATCACAGAGTTCACAACCAAGTCATGATAATCACACTATAAGGACTCACGATCATGCTAGACACCGATGTATAGATACTCGTCACCATGTGTCACGACCCTAGTTCACCAATTGTGAACACGTCATGACGGCACCTAGTCTCTACGACCAGGTAAGCCTAACACATTGCGGAAGTAACAACATTCGCGAAATTTATATTCAAAAGCTAAATAACATGAGTAATGTATATGGTTGCCGCCTGGCACATCCACTTTAATACTTAAAATTCTAGAACCATCCCAAAGACCCGGAAACCCACGGGCAACACAGGCTAAAGATATTACATAACACTGCTCTAATCATCCAGAAAGTCTATAACATGGAAGAACAGAACAACATCTAGCTAACTAAAGGGTAGAGTGAGAGGGAGACTCTCCGGTCTGCGGACGTGGCAGATATACCTCAAGTCTCCGAAATGCTCTCTGCAGCTACTGATAATGCGCCTGCGTAGAGGTACCTGGATCTGCACATGAAAAACATGCGTAGAAGAGGCGTGAGTACACCACAATGGTACTCAGTAAGTGCCAAGCCTAACCTCGGTTGGGTAGTAACGAGGAAAGGTCAGGGCCATACTGAGACAGAAACAATAAAATAGCAAGATATTAACAGTATCAAAGTCTGATGAAAACTAATGAACACAGCGGTGTGATAAGACAGATCAATGAAATATAGTACTGCAAGACAAATAGAAACACAGAGTAAATACAGCAAAATTACAAGAATACCGACGAGGGTCTTCCAGGATACCGTCCTGTAGCCCTTTTCTCAACTGTCCAATGGAACTCTCGAATTACCGTCCCGTAGTCCAAATCTCATATAAATATCAAAGGATCTCCCGGGGTACCGTCCCGTAATCCAATCATCAGTGTGCAGGGGGGATCTCCTGTGATACCCTCCGGTAGTCCTAAAATAAAAGTGCAGGGGGATCTCCCGGGATACCGTCGCGTAGTCCCAAAGTAAATATGCAGGGGGATCTCCCGGGATACCGTCCCGTAGTCCCTAACGTAAAATGCAGGGGGATCTCCCCGAAATCAAACTCGTAGTCCCAAAGTAAACAAACAAGGGGGAGCTCCCGGAATCCCGCATCCGTAGTCCCAATGTAAATGCGCAACCAACATCAGAGAAATATGAAGAATTTGAAGTGCAACAATACAAGGCAACAAATAATACTGGCCTAACATGCTCCACGTAACCATAGTTAAGACAATTTAAACACATAGGCAACCTGGATCAATTAAACATGCTCTTCTACGCTAGCACATGCAATAATAGCAAGTAAAGTAAAGTAATTATGAAAGAAAATCCAAATCAAGTATTTAAGTAAAAATCCGAGTCTCAACAATTAGCTCAAGTACGCGCTCGTCACCTCACGTACAAGGCATTCAATTACCTATTATCACATCCTAAGGGACGAAGTCCCTCACACAAGGTTAGGCAAGCCACTTACCTCGAACCGGTGCGAAATTAACTAGGGAACGATGCACTGGCCACGAGTATCCGACTCCAAATGGCCCAAATCTATTCAATTCAATTATAAATCATAAATAATATTGCAAACAATTGATTCCACTATTGAAATTAAAGCTAGGGCACGAAAATAGGTAAAATCACCAAAATTCCCCTCCAGCGCACATATCAGAATCGAATAATTTTCACATTTTCAGAACCCTCGTACTCTCACGAGTCTAACCATATAAAAATCTTCCAAATCGGAGGTCTAATGCCCACTCAAAATCACAAAATTAAACCTAAGAAGTTTCACCCATTTTTCTCAATACCTTGAATTTGAATTCTAATGGTTGATTTAGTAGGAAATGATGGAATATAACTAGAAAGGATCAAAACAACATTACCCAATGATCTTCTCTTCAAAATCCCCTCAAAATTGCCTTCTCCCGAGCCCTCAATTGATTTTTCTAACTTTGAAATAAATCCTTAGATTAACCCTTTTTCAGTCCTGTGATTTTCGCTTTTGCGGCCCAGGGACCGCTTCTGCGGTGGGAGTAACCGCTTTTGCGGTTCAGCTTAAGAGGGCAGGGACCGCTTCTGCGGAATAAATACCGCATCTGCGGTTCCGCTTATGCGGGAAGGAGACCGTTTCTGCGGGGTTCTCCTGGGATGGGGAAATTTCCGCTTATGGGAATAAATGGCCGGTTATGCGGTGAAGAAGCCTCTTATGCGTCTCCACTTCTGCGGCTCCAGGACCGCAGAAGCGAAAATACCAGAAGCCTGTTGTAACTTTTTCCTTCTAACTCCAAACTTTGCCCGTTGAGCATCCGAAATCATCCCTGGACCCCCGGGACTCCAACAAAAAGCACCAATACCCCCTAATACCTTATTCGAACTTGTACCAATCCTCAAAATACCTCAAAACAACACCGGAAACCCGATTAAATCAAGGATTCAAGCCTAAGAACTTCAAATTCTAACCAAATACGCTTTCGATCAAAAACCTAACCAAACCTCATCCGAATGACCTGGAATTTTGCACACACATCCCAAATGACATGACGGAGCTACATCAACTTTCGGAATTCAAATCCAACTGTCGGATCAAAAACTCACTATCGGACCGGAAACTTAAAAAATTCAAACTTCGGCATTTCAAGCCTAAATGAGCTACGGACCTCCAAATAACATTCCGAACATGCTCCCAACCCCGAAATCACCTAACAGAGCTAACGGAACCATCAGATTTCCATTCCGAGATCATCTTCACACTGTTATGAATACAGGCCATTTTTCAACTCTTAAACTCTCATTTAGGGACTAAGTGTCCCAAAACACTCCAAATCCTAATACCGAATGTCCCAGCAAACCAAAATAGCAGAAATGAACTTAGGGAAAGCAGTTGATGGGAGGATCGGGGCATAAATTGCAAAAACGACCGGCCGGGTCGTTATACCATTCCTATACATCGTACTCGATCACATAGCAACTATCAACAAGACTCAACTCCTATTTCCTCAAGCTAGGGTTAAACCAAACACTTACCTCAAAGCCTTGAAATCCATTTAATCCTCAACTATCGCTTTACCTCGCGGTTCCACCTCCAATTCGCTCGAATCTAATCACAAATTGTTCAATTACTTTAATAAACATTATATGAATCAATTTGAATGCATAAAACTGATTTTCCTAAGTTTTTCCCAAAAATACCAAAAATGCCCCCAAGCCCACGTGGTCAAAACCCAAGGTTCGGACCAAAACCCGGTTACCCATTCCCCCACAAATTCAAATATATAATTTATTTTGAAATCAGACCTCAAATCGAGGTCCAACTCCCCAATTTATGGAAAACCTAGGTTCTACCCAAAAACCCCCAATTTCACCCATGAAAATCCTTGATTTCAAGTGGAAAACATGTTTAATGATGTTAAAGGTTGAAAGAATCGAGTAAAAATCAACTTACAAGTGATTTGGAAGGAAGTTTGCTCTTGAAAAATCGCCTATGGTGTTTGGGTTTTGAAATAATGGTGAAAAGTGGTGAAATTTCGACTAAGTATAAAATTTGCTGAGCTGCGGATATGGGAATTGCGAACCTTGGCTCGCAATTGCGAACCAAACAGGGATGGGAATTGCGACATTTTAGTTTGCATTTGCGAACTTGGGTCCGGAGGGCAGGTTTCCCATTTGCAAACGTTCTATCGCATTTGCGATCAGGTCCATCTCGCATTTGCGAGCAAAGGCGTCGCATTTGCGACTACAGCCCATTATCCCAGACTTCGCATTTGCGAAGTATTGATCGCATTTGCAATCTGACCCGACTTTCCCCTTCTTCGCATTTACGATGGGAATTCGCATTTGCGAGAATTCCTTCGCAAATGCGATGCCAATAGACCTGACCTGCAATTATTTTTCTCAAAGTTCAAAATGCAATTCGACACCTATCCAAAACTCACCCGAGCCCTCGGGGCTCCAAACCAAACATGTACACAACCTCAAAAACATCCTACAGACTTACTCGTACGATAAAATTGCCAAAATAACATCAACATCAATGAATCAAGCCTAAAAATCATCATTTTCATTTCAAACTTCATAAACTTCCAACTTTAGATATCTAGGTCCGAAACACGTCAAATAACGTCTGATTTCGACCAAAATTTACAGAAAGTGCTTAACACATATTTAAGACTTGTACCAGGCGTCAGAACCAAAATACGAGCCCGATACCATAGTCTTTTATTCAATTTCCATTTCCATTTTCCTTAATAACTTTAGAAAAACAATTTAACAGAAAAATTCTTTTCCTCGGGCTCTAGACCTCGAAATTCGACTCCGGACACATGCCCAAGTACCATATTTTTCTACGGACCTTTCGGGACCGTCCAATCTCGGGTCCAGGTCCGTTTACCAAAAATATTGACCAAAGTCAACTTTAATCATATTAATATCAAATTCTTTAAATTTTTCATAGAATTCGCATATTTCAACATAAAAGTTTTCCGGCTATGCGTCCGGACTGTGCACGCAAATTGAGGCAAGCAAAAATAAGGTTTTCAAGGCCTCGGAAGCACGGAACGAATGAGGAAACAGGTGATGACCCTTTAGGTCGTCACAGGAATGACTCAAAATTTTGCATGCGAGTCATAAATGATGTACCAAAGTTGTTCCAATTTTCGACAATCAAAATCCGAACTCATTATCAAAATTTCCACCCTTTCAAATTTTCCAAAAATATCCTCTATTTTCCAACCTTCGCCAAAATGCGTCGGATTGTCCTACGGACTTCCAAATCCAAATCCGGACACTCTCCTAAGGTGAAAATCACCATACGAAACTGTTGACATCATCAAAATTCCATTCCGATGTCGTTTGCTCAAAAGTCAACTCTCCGGTCAACTCTTTCCATTTAAGCTTCAAAATGAGAATTTTTCTTTAAATTTAATTTTGAATCTTTCGAAAATCAAACTAGATGGCACACGCAAGATAATACATATTACAAAGTTGATCAGGACCTTAGGTTGCTGAACGGGGCATTAATTCTTAACACGACATATTGGGTTGTTACATCTTCACCGTAATCATCTGAATACATTATTCAATTAATGAAATCATTATCAACCAAATGCACAGAGACATTAATATGGCCGATAATGTGACGACCCGGTCCGTTGCCACGTGGGTTACCGCCCTGTTTCCCCCCTTATTGTGTTGTATCATTTTCTATATCGGTATTAGAGTCTATCGGGTGAATTTGGGTCGATTCTAGTTGAAAATAAGGCATATAGCCTCTTAGAATGGAGTTTATTTTAGGAAAGTCAACCTGAAGTTGACTATATGGTTAGAGGGCTCGGATGTGGATTCCAGTTGTTCGGTTAGCTTCGGGAGGTGATTTATGACTTAGGGGAGCGATCAGAATTGAATTTGGAAGTCCGGTGTAGAAATAGGCTCGAATTGGCGAAGTTGGAATTTTGGCGGAATCCGGTTGATTGGTGAGACTTTGATCCAGAAGTCGGAATGGAATTTTGAGAGTTGCACTAACTCCGTTAGGTGATTTTGGATATGCGTGCAAAGTTTAAGGTCATTCGGAGGTGTTTAGGTCGGGTTTTTTTATCGAATCTGCAATTCGGAAGTTTTTAAGAAATTTGGGCTTTGATTTGATCATAATTGAGGATTTTGATGTTAATGTTAGCGTTTTGATGATTCGAGCAAGTTTGAATGAAGTATTAGATCATGTCTGTGCTTTTGGTTAAGGTCCCGGGGGCCTCGGGATGGTTTCGGATGGTTAAACGGAAGGAAATTGGTAAAATTGCAGGTCTGTAATTATATGTCTTCTGGTATTTCCGCTTCTGCGGAAATGGACCGCAGAAGCGAGTCCGCAGAAGCAGATGATAGAGCGTAGGAGCGGTTTGGGCTTGAACAGGGAAGTTCCGCAAAAGCAAAACATGGTGCGCCTAAGCGGAGTCGCAGGTGCGAGTTTGGAACCGCAGAAGCGGTCCTAGAGATTAATGGAAAGACCGCAGAAGCGGTCAAGGTACCGCAGAAGCAGAACCGCTGGTACGGTTGGGAGTCCGCAGAAGCGGTTATTGTGATTTTAAGGAGAAACTGCATAAGCGGTCATTTTACCGCAAAAGCGGGACCGCAGGTACGGTCAATGAGTCGCAGAATCGAAAATCACTGAGGGTTTAAGTGATCAGTGCATTGAAAATTTCAGAAGTGTAAAAACATTTAGGGCTTCGAACAAAGAGGGATTTTGGGCGATTTTGAAGAGGAATTCGTGGAGTATCATCAGGTAAGGACTCTTGGACCTAGATTATGTTATTAAAGTGATAAAACATGGATTTAATCACTGAAATTGGAGGAATCAAAGTATAAAAATGGAGGTTTTGCTTAAGGCCTAAGAAATGATAAAATGATAATTTGAGGGGTCAAATTGACTCCGATTTTGATAAATTTGATATGTATGGACTCGTGGTGAGACAAGGTTTTCGGAAATGTACGTTTTGTAATTTTTCGAGAAGTGGGCCCGGGGCTCGGGTTTTGCCAACTTCGTGTTTTTGGGTGTTTTTCGAGTCATTTCAATTGGGTTATGTTCNACAAGGCCAGCTAGGATTTTGGCCGGTTCGAGGTGAGTGGTAGAAATGAATGATATACTAAGGGTTTGAAACCCCGTATTTGCACTATACGGTGCTATGTTGAGATGAAACACGCGTCATGTGATGAGCGTGGTGATATTGTGACTGGGGATTCGGACTTAGTCCATCCCGATTGATGGTTTACTGTACTTATTGACTGAGACTGAGCTTATATCCGAATATTTGGGCTAGTTGCCATGTTTGGGGCCTTGTGCCGATCTGTAGAACCTTAGGGAAGCCTGTGGAGCTAAATGACCCCTATACCTATTGAACACATACTCTCAGTCGTACTCTTAACTGTAAAATATAATATGAACCGGTATTAGCTCAATGCACTCAAATGAGAATACCTAGGGTTGAATACCCTGTTCTAGCTAAGTGGGCCCGAGGGGCCAAGTCTATATTTTTCTGAGAGGGGTCGAGGACCCATAGTGAGGTATGTGACATATACCGGATCGGGCTGCACGCCACAGCAGTATATACATATACATGTATTGGATCGGACTGCACGCCGCAGTATTATATATATGATATATATATATATATATATATGGATCAGACTGCACGCCGCAGTGATTTATATATATATGGATCGGACTGCACGCCGCAGTATCATAGCGCTTGGGCTGAAGGAGCCCCTCCGGAGTCTGCGCACACCCCCAGTGAGCGTAATTACTATTATATTGGACCGGGCTGCACGCCGCAGCATTATATCTATTACATTGGATCGGGCTGCACGTCGCAGTACTATATATATTATATTGGATCGGGCTGCACGCCGCAGCAGTATTAGTAAGGATCGGGCTGCGCGCCGCAGCAGTGTTGGATAATTGTGGGATAGTAGTAGACTGATACTGGACTTTCCTCCTTAGAGATGTTCTTACCTGTACTGTTACTTTTAGAACTGTTTAGTGTTCTTACAGGTTTTCTTACTTTCGGTTATTATTTATTGCTATTACTCACTAAGTTGGAGTCCTCACTCTACTCCATGCACCTTGTGTGCAGATACAGGGATCCAGGAGGGCAGTTGATATATATTGTTGCTGTTTCAGCTTACTGCGGAGTTATCGAGGTAGCTGCCGGCGTCCGCAGGACCCGATCTCTCNTGCCATCACGACCGGGGTTTATGTCTTGAAAAGTTGGCATCAGAGCCTAGGTTATCAGGTCTCGCAAGTCATGAGCCGATTTAGTAGAGTCTCGCGGATTGGTACGGAGACGTCTGTACTTATCCTCGGGAGGCTGCAGAACCTTTAGGAAAACTTCAAGTTCTTGAAATTCATGTCGTGCGATTTTGTTGATCCGAAACTAAACTTTTGTATTCTATTCTCTCACAGATGGCGAGAACTCGTGCTACCGGACGAGGCAGACGACCACCATTGCCACCTGCTAGAGGCCGTGGACGCGTCCGTGGTTGTGGTAGGGGTAGAGCAGCTGGGCCAGTACCAGTTGACCCACCAGTTGCCCCCATTCAGGATCAGCCTCCAGTTGCAGAGGTTCCAGCAGCACCTGTTCAGGCACTAGCTGTGCCTATTGTGATTCCGGATCTTCAGGAGACCGTAGCTCAGATTTTGACGGTTTGTACTGGCCTGGCTCAGGCAATTTCGGCCTCTACTGCCGCAGCTACATCCCAGACTGGGGGTGGTCATCAGACCCCTGCAGCTCGCACTCTAGAGCAGATAGTGCAGGGTCTACAGACACCTGAGGCGCCACTAGTTCAGCAGGTCGCCCCAGTCCAGCCAGTGGTCCCAGTTCAACTGGTTATTCAGGTTCAGGGTGACAGGGTCCCAGTGATGCCTGACGACGAGCAGCGTCGTCTTGAGAGGTTTAGCAGACTTTCACCTCCTACATTCAGTGGTATTCCGGGCGAGGACGCCCAGGGCTTTCTCGACAAGTGTCGCCGTATGCTCCGTACAGCAGGGATTCTCGAGTCGAGTGGGGTATCATTTAATACTTTCCAGTTCCAGGAAGCAGCCTTCACATGGTGGGAGGCATATGAGCGCCGTAGGCCGGCAGGTGCGTCACCATTGACATGGCAGGAGTTCTCCACTATCTTTCTGGAGAAGTTGATACCACGGTCGCAGAGGGAGGAGTTACGCAGGCAGTTTGAGTGGCTCCGTCAGGGGGATATGTCTGTGACAGAGTATGAGGTGAGGTTCTCCGAGTTAGCTTGATATGCCCCATGGATGGTTCCTACTGATCAGGAGAGGATTAGGCGATTTGTGGACGGACTTATTTATCCTATCCGTATTTTGATGACTCGAGAGAGGGTCCTGAGTCATACCTTCGAGGATGCAGTGGATATTGCTCGTGATATTGAGACGGCTCGCCGTCAGGAGAGAGAGGAGAGGGAGGCCAAGAGGCCTCGAGGATCAGGTAGCTTCAGTGGTGCTCCGTCTAGGGGCCAGGTTCAGCAGGGCAGAGGTCGATCTTCCAGGCCTCATCAGTCAGCTCGCTCGGAGTATCGTGGGTCATCTTCTGGTCGGGGTTATCAGGGCTCTCAGCAGAGTCAGCCATCTCTTAATGCACTTCCAGCGCAGAGTTCGTCTCATGCCCTATCAGTTCAGGGTTTATCCCGGCCGAGTGCATCAGCTAGCCACTCTGGCACGAGGGGTTCCTATCAGTCCCGATTACCAGCACCCGGGAGTTGTTATGAGTGTGGTGAGTTCGAGCATATGCGGAGGGAGTGTCCCCACCGTGCAGCTAGTTCATCTCAGCTGAGGGGCCAGCCCTCATCTTCTGGCCCGGTATCTTCAACACCCGCCCCGCCAGCTAGGGTTGAGGTTCAGGTAGCTAGGGGTCGCCCTAGAGGGGGAGGCCGATCGGGTGGTGGTCAGGCCCGGTTTTATGCTCTCTAGGGCCGTTCAGATGCTGTTGCTTCGGATGCTGTTATCACAAGTATTATTTCAGTCTGCCACAGGGATGCCTCGGTTCTATTAGATCCTGGTTCCACATATTCCTATGTATCTTCATACTTTGCTCATCATTTGGGGACGACCCGAGGGTGTCTCGCGTTACCTGTGCACNAATCTTATTCTGGGCATGGATTGGCTATCTCCGTGCCATGCTATTCTCGACTGTCATGCCAAGACAGTCACATTGGCTATGCCGGGTATTCCGAGGATCGAGTGGCGTGGTATGACTGATTATGTACCCAGCAGGGTAATCTCTTTCTTGAAGGCCCAGCGAATGGTTGGGAAGGGATGTCTATCATATTTGGCATTTGTGAGAGATGTTGGAGTTGAGACTCCTAGTCTTAATTCTGTTCCCATTGTGAGGGATTTTCCAGACGTATTCCCAGCAGACCTGCCGGGCAAGCCACCGGACAGGGATATTGATTTTGGTATTGATCTGATGCCGGGCGCTCGTCCTATCTTTATTCCTCCCTATCGTATGGCACCAGCTGAGTTGAAAGAGTTGAAGGAGCAGCTTCAGGAACTCTTAGATAAGGGGTTTATTCGTCCTAGTGTGTCACCGTGGGGTGCACCG
>MU788585.1:0-26579 GCA_026770625.1 Nicotiana glauca
TATTTCGATCCTTCTTTGTATTAGACTATTCTGGTGACTAGAGAAGTGTTAGATTTCTCATAGCCTGTGTTGCCCCTGGGTTTCCGGGTCTTGGAGGTTACTTCAGTGTTTTGGTATTAAAGTGTATGTTCCAGGCGGCAACTGTATACATTATTCATGTTATTTAATTTTTATTATAAATTTTGCAATTGTTATTACTTCCGCAAGGTGTTAGGCTTACCTAGTCGCGAAGACTAGGTGCCGTCATGACGTGTTCACAATTGGTGAACTAGGGTCGTGACACCGTTCATCGTGACGAGAGTGTTGTCCAATGGTGCCTTGTACTTGACAGACATAGAAGGCAAGTGTGTCGAAATGGCCATCAATTCCGATGCAGTCAAGAGAAATTATGTATGATTTCCTTTGTTTTAATTGCATTTGTTTGTACTTGGCATGTTTTGGAGATTGGGATGACGAAGGCATTTTTTTCTGCTATCTAAACACTTTATCCTTTGTTACCCCCCTTTGAGCCTTATTTATTTTCTTTCATACCCCTCTTTTGGAATCGGTAGCAAAGCTAAGAAACATAAGCGTAAAGGATAAATAAAAGAAAAGAGAGAGAAGAAAAATAAAAATGAAAAGAAAAAACAGAAGAAAAGAAAAGGTAGAAAAAGAAAAGGAAAAAGAAAAAGAAAAAGAAAAAGAAAAAGAGAAAAAAAAAGAGAAAATGGAAGAAAAAGAAAGAAAAGCCACAACAACAAAGTAATTTTTATGACATGAACTACGTTCGACCTGATTCCTTGTAAAGATACGTAGGCAGCCTCACGGTTCGGTTGTTGTGAGAAATCTAATTCCAAAAGTTGTAATTTTGAGCCCATTTGAATTGTTTTGAGCCTTTGATACCCTTTCTTTCTAACCCTGTCCAAAAGCCTGCATTACAGTCCAAAGAAAGACCTTTTGATCAGTCTTCAATAAATGCCAAGTCAAGCAAGTAGAGGTGATTCATGTCAGGGACAACACTCTGGTCCAAGCAAAAAAATGATGAAATTGAGAGGGTCTTATTGGTGAAAACCATCACGAGCACTGTAAGGCGACGCGAGTTGAGAGAAATGAAAAATGAGAGAGTCTTATTGGTGAAAACCCTCACAGGCATCGTAAGGCGAAAGTAAGTTGAGAGAAACCAGAAATGAGAGAGTCTTATTGGTGAAAACCCTCGCGGGCACCTTAAGGTGAAAGTGAGTTTTCAGATGAGCAAATGAGAGAGGTCTGTGGGTGAAAACCATTCAGGACACCGCAGAATGAACACGGTTAGGGTTTGGTTGAACAAAATCAGGTTATGGAATTCTGGGGCAACAAAGCATGGCAATTGAAAGTTGATTGGTTGGACGGATTGGGCCGATTAGTACGAAATGCATGTCATGATCAATGGTACCAGCTGTTCCACTCAGATAAGTCTGTTTTCCTTTTCTTTCCTTTTTGTAAGTCGTCCGGTTTTGGATTCTCTTTATCCTTAACTCTCAAGGTCATTGTATTTCATTCCTTTTGGGATTCGTTCTTTAAGATGTTTCAATGTCACTCTTGTTAAAAACAAAGAAGAAAGGATGTCAAGGCTCACTACCAGTTTCCCATTTACAAAGCACAGTGGAGCCAGAACGTACCAAAGATGGCATAATGCAAAGTAAGATACAAGGGGTCACCGAACGTTTGGTTGGTGGATTGGTTGGGTAATTTTATGGGAGATGCAAAGCTTCAGATAAAAGGGGTTAGAGATGTAAAACAACAGTCTGGATATAAAACACTCGGGTTATCGAAGGTCATGGGGTTTGAAAGTCAGTCAGAAAGTCAAGCAGTTCAGGGCCAGTTCGGGAAGCAGGTCAAAGCAAAACACAGCAACAGAGACATCTTCAGCAAGAATGCCATCAACTAACCACCATTTTAAACTGACAAGATTTTTCTTTGATTGAAACAGGGGCAGGAAGTTTTCGTTTGTTTCAAAGAAACTCTCTGTAGGGGAAGAGCAAGCACCAAAACAGGTTTGACCGTAAACTCTCAGGACCTTCCTCAAAGACAGGGCTAAGATAAATTTCAAAACAAATCATAGAAGATTGTAAGTTGATTCCAAAGTTTGCATGGTTTAAGTCAGGATTGGACTTATCAAGACATGGAGTTTTCAAGACCCTTCCCTGAATAATGGGACCAAGTTTTAAGATTTCCATTAAGATGTAGCATAAATTCTGTTGTAGCGTAGTATGATTCAGTCATAAAAGTGTCAGTCTTTAGGATAAGCCTTGATTTGATTTTTACGATCTTCCTGGATAATAGGATTAGTTTAAAACCTTTTAGATAACAAATGTAGTGGGAGTAATACCTTTAGAAGATATAACTTAGGTTTGTAATTGTTGTTCACTTAGGAGTTGTCAGGACCTCCCTGGATAACAGGACTTAGCTTTCAAATTCTTAATAATAGTTGGTAGAATGATTCAGTTCAACACTCATCTATGTGCCCAGCTACCAAACTGGGGCAGAAATGTTTCTTTGTTTTTATCTATTTTTGTTGAAATCAGGTACCCACTTGGAGAACAGGGAAAAGTAATTCAAGTTCAGGAGCCAGGAGCCTACCTGGAGAACATGGGAATACATTTCAAGTTCAACAGTCAGGAGCCTCCCTGGAGAACATGGGAATACATTTCAAGTTCAGTAAACAGGAGCCCGCTTGGAGAACATGGGTATACATTTCAAGTCAGCAGTTAGGAGCCCGCCTGGAGAGCAAGGAATACATTCAAGTTGAAGTCAGGAGCCCACCTGGAGAACAGGGAATACATTTCAAGTCAGCAGTCAGGAGCCTGCCTAGAGAGCAGGAAATACATTTCAAGTCAGCAGTCAGGAGCCCGCCTAGAGAGCAGGGAATACATTTCAAGTTAGCAGTCAGGAGCTCGCCTGGAAAACAAGGGTGTACAATTCAAGTTTTAGCTTTCAAGTTTTTATTGACATTTGGTAATGTGGTTCGTTTTACAGTTACGTATATGCCCGGATACCCAAACTGGGGAAGAAAATTTTCTCTTTTTTATCTGTTTTGTTGAAGTCAGGAGCCCACCTGGAGAACATGGAATACATTTCAAGTCAGCAGTCAGGAGCACACCTGGAGAACATGGAATACATTTCAAGTCAGCAGTCAGGAGCCCGCCTGGAGAGTAAGGAATACATTCAAGTTAAAGTCAGGAGCCCACCTGGAGAATAGGGCATACATTTCAAGTCAGCAGTCAGGAGCCCGCATAGAGAGCAGGGAATACATTTCAAGTCAGCAGTCAGGAGCCCACCTGGAGAGCAGGGAATACATTTTAAGTCAGCAGTCAGGAGCCCCCTTGGAGAACAAGGGAGTACAATTCAAGTTTTAACTTTCAAGTTCTTATTGATAGTTGGTATTGTGGTTCGTTCTACACTTCCATATATGCTCAGATACCCAAACTGGGGCAGAAAAGTTTCTTTGTTTTTGTCTATTTTGTTGAAGTCATGAGCCCGCTTGGAGAGCAGGGAATACATTTCAATCTTAGCCGTCAGGAGCTCGCCTGGAGAGCAGGGAATACATTTCAAGCTTAGCAGTCAGGAGCCTGCCTGGAGAGCAAGAAATGCATTTCAAGTCAGCAGTCAGGAGCCCGCCTAGAGAGCAGGGAATACATTTTAGTTCAGCAGTCAGGAGCCCTCCTGGAGAGCAGGGAATACATTTAAGTTCAGTGGTCAGGCATTCACCTAGAGAAAGGAAAAATATCTCAAAGTGTAGTTGGCATTCAAGCAGCCACCTGTAGAAAGGGCAAAATATCTCAGAATACAATTCAAGGCGGCAACAAAGGGATATCACCGGAAGAATACAAGTCAACAAGGCAACAAGAGACACGAGAACAAGTTTGAAGATAAAGATAGGATTTTTTGTAAAGCATAGATCATAATCTATTCTAGCTTCTTTTTATTTTGTGACATTGTGTAATAAGGGGGTCAGCAAGTAGTAGCATCAGCATCAACAGTGAAATCACAGCTCCCGGTACTCCCAGCTACCAAAACTTCAAGAACTACACTGACCTGATTCCTTTACAGCCAAGGATATGTAGGCAATCTCTAAAGCAAGGTTCGGTCAGACATTTTCAAAAGTGCTTCTCATGGAGTGCCAAGCGGGTAAAAATCGCTCGTATCCGCTCACTTATCTTTGCCCGAAAAATCTTCGTATTTCCAAGCAAAGAGTGGCAGCTGTGAGCACGTGATTTTTGCCTCGCATGATTTACTCCTACAGAATTCTTAGATTTAGGATTTTTCCTTTTATTATTTAATTTTTAGGAATTAATTGCATAATTTTCATGTTTATTTGCATTTCTATGTGCATTTTTAATTTAACACAAATTCATAAAAATACAAAAATACGCATTGTATTTGCATTTAGGATTTAATTTTATATATTTTTAGATTAATTAATAATTAGAATTTTACAAATAAATAAATAATAATAATAATAATAATAATAATATAAAAATCACAAAAATTGAGTTATTTTTGCTTTGTTTAATTTTTAGCTTTGAATTTAATGAATTTTCTTTATATTGGTATTTTACTAATAGTGTTGATTGTTAATTAGAGCTTAATATGATTTGGTAGGTTAATTTAGTTTTTAGAATTAATTTATGATTTTTAGTTTAATTTTGAAAGAAAAAAAGAAAAGGAAAAGGAATTTTCGTAATTTGTCTTGAAAATGAAAATAAAGAAGAGAACAAGGCATATTTGGGCCAGCCCAGTCATTTTCTCCTGAAATACCCGCCCCAAATTAGCCCATACCCGCCCAGAACCCGGTCTAGCCCCACTTAAAACGACGTCGTTTGCTCCCGTTTAATCTCAACCGTCGAGGTTGGAAGATCTAACGGACAGGAACTAAGGGTTTCTAGGTATATAATTGTCCTAAACTGGACCCCACCCCTCAGAACCCCTCACCACTCGTCTCTCAGAGAACAACCTTCCACCGTCGCCTGCCGCCCGCCGAAAATTGCCTACGGTGGCGTCCGGCATCCAATGACCCCCAAAATCACACCAGTTCTCCCTCTCCTCCTCCGCATGCCCATGACACCAATATCCCCCTTCGAATCCCACCAGAATCCCCCAAAATTCCCAAACCCTAGAGCGCCGCCATCGATTCCTCCGCCGTGGCCGGCAGCGCTACCACCCAATCGCTCCCAAATTAATATCTTGAAACCCCTACGCCTCCCTCTTCCTAAATCCCAGACCAGCTACCCTCGAATCATAGCCAAACTCGTCTAATTTTGAATCTGGTTCAAGCCCTAAAACTCCAAACAAACTCAAACTCAAGATTTCAGTGAAGTTTGGGTCTAATTCGACGTTATTCATATGTTCTTGATAAGAACGCATGATTAATGTCAGATTCAACCAGGAAATTTTGAAGATTCAAAGTTCTTATGGTCCGGGCTATGTTTAGGTTTTCATGTGAATTTCTTTTTCATATTCTCCTGTTTCTTTGTGCATGTTTTGATTTTTCTTTTCTTCTCTGTTTTCTCCGATACTTCAATCTATTGCATGTTTTTCGGGTTAAGATAATTAGTGTTTCTATGTTCGAATATTAGTTTAGCTGGTTTATCTTTGATATTTGGGCTTTTAAAGTTTTTAGCTCAAAAAGTCTTTGGATTCTGTCCATCTTCTTCCTTGTCTTTTCTTTGAATTCCTCAGTGAGACCTCGAGTCAAAATAGGCTGAAAAGAAAAAGGTCTAGCCCGGTGTTTGCAAACTGAGACCCACCAATTGAATTTGGGTCAACTTGACCCAGGTTGATTTTCAGGGGAAAGTAAATACAAGGATAATCGGGGGTAAACTGGGCAAGGCACTTAGGGAATCTTTAGTGTAACTGATTTGGAAGCTTCTAGTGAGGGGACTTAGTGAAATTTTAGATTTGTAGTTATTAAACTTGAGTAACAAGTTAGAAAGTGGGGGATTAATTGGCAAAAAATAAAACTAGAATGGGGCTGTAATTGAAACAAAATATCTGAGAGCTGCCGTATCTTTCTTGCCTATAAAGGCATGCCAAACTTGCCTCTCAAGGTAGATTTTCTAAGGGCTAAAAATCCAAAAAAACTTCAGACGGCTGTACTCTGCACTTCTACCACTTTTTTTGGTTAAAATCTACCACATCGTTCCTGAATTTTGTTTTCTGATCCTGAGTGTTTAATTGAAACCCCTGAAAGGTTCCATAATTGAGTGACCTGGTTTAAAATGGTTTGAATTCTGGTCCCTCAGAGTCTGGCTTTGAATTCTGTGGTCCTACTGTTCCATTACTGATTTAAGGGCTGGTTCTGAACTATTTGGGTCCTGGTTGTTGAAATTTAGGTGTTGGTTACTGTTGATTTCTGCTGATGTTGGTTGTTTATTGTAATCACCTCTATTCCTCTTATAATCTCCATGTACACTACCCAAACTTAGCATGGAATTAAGCGTTGACTAACATGTTTGAAGCTTTGGAAGTTCAAGTGAAATTCGAATAAATATCTCAAGTTTTGATTAAATGTTTCATATTGTTTGATTTAACTTCTGGTTTGGTTGAGTGGTAGTTCATGTTATTAGTTAGTGTGATTTAGTTGATTATATTTAGTGTATAATTTCAGAATGCTAGGATTTTGACATGGTTTGAATTTTATGTAAATGAATGGACTGTTTTAACTTTAAATAGTACTGTTCAAGTAATGTTTTAAAGGTTCAGTTTCTAGATTCATGTTGTTGAAATGAATGTGCCTAAGGTTAAGACTACCTATGTGATTATATAATTGACTGTCTCAGTAGTTTATTTTTAGTTTCAATCTGTGAAAAGAACCGTAAAATGTGTTAGACTAAGATTAGGATAGAGTTGAACTGTTTGTTTTACGATTGAAATTTTAGAAAACGACGTGTGTCGTGTTTAGTCTTCGCAATAGCTAATTAATTAGTACATCAGCATACATTTGGTTTGAATGTGAGGGTGAATCTGGACTTGTCATTTGGACATGAGCATTTTGCAAAATTGATTAAGTTCAATTAAAATTTGACTTTTACATTATGTGGATGAAGGTTTGAATTTCAAGTTAATTGCTTAGTAACCTGCTAGCTTGGTATTACCCTATTATCGCCTGAGTTTTGAATGGCGGAAAACTGTGAATCAAATTGTTTTCAAAATTAAAAAGAGAGTTCAGTGGTTTGCTCCTTTCGCACCCGTTTTTCCAAAAGGATCGTGTCAATGTTTTGATTTCAAGTATTATGTGTGTGAATGGGTTTCGAATTTGAGAAGATTCATTTGTCTTTAGCTCTTGATGCTTTGGGCGATTTTATGGGCCCTGCACCACAGGTCTGTGTGAATGAAAATAGGCTGGCTGGACAGGCTTTTGGGCTTCATGCCTAGCCCAATTTGTCCTTTTACTTTCCGCTTTGATTTTTTAAAGAAATTATCCGGCTTTGGTTTGCTTAAATGATTTGCAGCCTTTTAAGGTGAATAATCTTAGATAATAGTAGTCATGTCCCCCTTTTGAATTTCAGTTAGAATATCCCTTTAAATAATCTGAGGTGCGCCGTGCAACAAAAATGACAATTGCGTGGCCCTCATTTCAATTTTATAACTAGATACTAAAAATAACTAACATTCATAGCATGCCTTTAAGGCCGTTTAAAACACAATTGTGGTTATGTATACGCCCGTGTAACATAACTATGATTCTAAAAACAAAACCAGAGTATGCGTTCACGCAACTTCGGCCCAAACGTTCTTAATAAAAATAAAGCGTCATTAATCGTGGATACGTTCGCGTGACATGATTTTTGACACGCCAACCAAGCGGGTATACATACGCATAACCCGTTCCAAGATAATTTTCTTAATTAAAAGCGGTGAAAGAGGTAAATGCATATAGGTTCTAAAATCATTAATTTAACAATTTTAGTAAGCAAAGTATTATCAAAGCGACCGTGCTAGAACCACGGAACTCGGAAGTGCCTAACACCTTCTCCCAGGTTAACAAAATTCCTTACCCGGATTTTTGGTTCGCGGACTGTATAACAGAGTCAATCTTTTCCTCGATTCGGTATTTGAACCGGTGACTTGGGACACCATTAATTATCCCAAGTGGCGACTCTAATTTTTAATTAAATAAACCTGTTTCGATTGTCACTTCAAGCTGGAAAAAAATCCTTTATTATACCCTTTTCCAGGGGTGTAGTGAAAAAAGAGGTGTGACACTTGAAAATTAACATCAAACCAAGTAGGCCCCATTTGCAAACTTAAGCTAATTTCCCCAATAATGGACCTTTGAGAACCGTCAAAGGCCTTAACGTGGATGGCCCCATCCTTGATTTCATGCAGCCCTTTTCCTAATGTCCTGAGTGTTACCAACAGACAAATATTGAGACTGGACCCTCCATCGACCAGGATCCTGGTGATAAAATAATCTTTGCACTTCACGGTGATGTGCAATGCCTTATTGTGACTCAATCCTTCCATTGGCAGCTCATCTTCATAAAAAGTGCTTTTGTGACTCTCCAACACCTGCCCTACCATGTTTGCCATTTCTCTTTCGGTGATATTGCTTGGCACATACGCCTCACTCAGCACCTTCAATAAGGCGTTCTTATGTACGTTAGAGCTTTGTAGCAGAGTTAAGATAGAAATCTGGGTGGGTGTTTTGTTCAACTGATCAATGACTGAATACTCTTTTGCTTGTATATTCCTCCAGAGGTCATTGGGCCCAGTTTCAGTGATGGTTGGCCGTCCAAAGGCCTGCTTGCCCGATTCGGCCAAATGTTCTAGAGTGTAAACCCTACCGGTTCTTATCATACCCTGTGCCGCAACTACTTCTCCGAATTTGGCTTTCCCTTTTCTCCTTGCCTCGGCTGTGTAATCCCATAGTATGGCTTTTGTGTGGAACGGTGCTATGGTCGACATTGCTACGGGAATGGGTACCTTTGCTTTAGAAGGTAACACATCAACCTCAAATGGCGCAGGTGCCTTTGGGGACCCAAACTCGACCTCAATTGGTGTTGGAAAATTTGCGGAGGATGATGTTTCAAGATCAAGTGGTATGGACATGTTCACCTCGGCATCTTCAGAAGGCTAAATCTGGACCACAATCGGGTTAAGGGTGACTATTGGTTTCTTTGGCTCGTCATCTTTTGCTATCAACCCGATCGATCCCTTAGGGTCCCAATCCTCTTCTATCTCAATCATGTGAACTCCTCCACCCTTGTGGTCTGCTAGAGAGTTGTTGCGGACATTCAGAGTAGGCTTCTTTGCCACGATGATCTTGTTGTCAATCAAAGCTTGGATCTTATCCTTTAGAGAGCAGCACTCATCAATGGTATGCCCCTTCATGCCGGAATGGTATGCAAAGGTTTTGTTTGGGTTGACCTATTGGGAGAGGTTTTGGGGGGTTATGGTAGGGATAGGGGTGACATAACCAGTAGTTTTGAGTCTTTCATACAGCTGGTCGATTGGTTCGGCAATGGCGGTATACTGTTTGGGAGGTCTATGGTCAAAATTTGGTTGGGGTCTAGGAAAGTTTTGCCGAGGGGGAGGTGATTGATAGTGGGCTTGTTGGGTGTTGTAGGCTTGGTAGACGTGTGCGGGTTGGGAGTATCTGGATAAAGTAGGCTGATATGTAGATGGTGGAGGTGATTGGTAAGTAGGTGGTGGAGCTTGGTAAGAGGGCGAGGGTGCTTGGTAATTTGGGGTAGGTTGATATGTGAGTGGAGATCTTGGGTAGGTTTGGTATTTGATTGGGGATTTTGTTCTCCGTGCAACCATCACAGTGCTTACGTCTCTTTTCTTGGATGTGCCACCAGACTATAGAGCCTTGTTGGTAGCGTGCAAAGCTTCAAGGTTTGTGACCATACCACTTTTAATACCTTTCTCGAACCTCTCCCCTAGCTTGATGATGTCGGAAAATTTCTGGCTTTCAATCAACATCAACCTTTCGTAGTACTGTGGGTCTTGAGCTCGAACGAAAAACCTGTTCATTTGTTCTTCTTCTAAAGCCAGTCTGACCTTAGAAGCTTCTGATCTCCAACGAGTAGCATACTCGCGGAATGTCTCCATAGGTTTCTTCTTTAGGTTCTGGATGTAGAACACATCTGGCGCATTTTTCGTGTTGAACCTGAACCTATCCATGAAAGGATGCCATACTTACCCAATTCGACCACTTCTTTGGGTCTTGGCTGATGTACCAAGACAGAGCATCTCCCTTCAGAATCCTCTGAAGTGTTTCATGCGAATTTTTTCTTCTTTCCCTACTCTGATCAGCTTGTCACATTATGTTCTTAGATGAACTCTCAAATCCCATGTACCGTCAAACATCTCGAATTTAGGAGGTTTTTACCCCTCGGGCAGTTCGACATTGGGTTTAATGCAAAGATCTTCGTAATTCAGCCCTTCAATCCCCTTACTTCCCTCGACTCCCTGGATTCTGCTAGTCAGCTTCTTGAGTTCTTCTGCCAGATTCTTGATAACCGAGTCTTTATCATCAGACTCGGGTGTGTTTGACATGGGTTGAGTAGGATACGACAAAGTTTCCACATAGATGGGGGTGTTGTGGTAAATGTGAAAATGGTCATTGGTGGAGTTCATAGGTTCCGGGATGAGCAGTGGAGTATTGTTAGATGTGTGGCAAGTGTTGCAGTGATGGTGAGAAGCGGAGTGGTTTTGGAATGTTTTGTGGAGGTATGGGGTTTTGAGTGTTTGGAAAGTTGACATCTGGGGTGGTGATAGAAAACAACAAGCTTGCCAAGTTCCGAACTTGGTCCAGATCTTCTTGAAATTTCAACAACTTCTGCTCGAGTTGGGAAGCACTTTCCTTAGAAACCTGAATACCCTGAGTAACCTCTACCCGTTTGATTGAGTTTTCCTTTCTGATGTTGCTCAAATCCTCCATTTATCCCGTGTTCCTGTTTCTAAAGGGACTATAAGGAGGAGTAGGTGGAGGGCCCTTAGATCTTGTGGAGTATGATGATAATGCCAGAGTGCACGAACTAACCTTTGGGGAGGGGAATAAAACAAAAAGTTAAACAAAAAAGGTAACAAGTTAGTGAGGATTATAAGAAAAAGATGTTGCAATATTTAAACACATAGTGCGAGAATGTAAACCGTGTCTTAATTTGGGAGCCTCGTTGTGCCCGAGGTAGGCCTAGTGACAAGTTGATTTAGAGAACTTATAATGCTAAATGCCTCATTTTATTAATGAAAATAAGACTAATCCCAAAACGACACTAAAATAGCAGAAGATAAAATGTCACTAATGGCCATTATTCTTATTACATTTAAGGCAAAAGAAAAGGAATCATAACTACTTGGTCCCAGAAGGACCTTCCCCAGACTCGGCATCTTTGGCTGCGTCGAACAGCTTCACCAGCTCACGAAGTCCTAGCAGCAAGTAGGCTCTGGCCAGGCGTCCACCTTCGTTTCCCTCAGCATTCTGGCAGTCTTTGATCCTCTTGATGAATTTCCTTTCTGGCTCCACTAAACCCCTCTCCAAGTACCAAAATCACTTGTTGGTGCTGACAGCTATGTCTTTCCACTCTTCAATCAGCTTTTTGTTGGCTTCTTGAATTTCCCGATGGTCACTTTTGCATTCCCGAATCCTCTTGCGCAATTGGTTGTACTTAACCTGTGCTTCAGCTTTCTCGTCGATGATCCTATGTCCTCGAACAAACCCGGGTCGACCCAAACCACTATGATTATCCTCCAGCCAGCTAGGATAGTATAGCGTATAACTAGCATGGTACCTATCCAGCTCAATAGTATCTCTTCCCATGATGATTTTGCAGTGCCACATGTGTTGGGCTTGGCACTTGTAAGGGTTGTCATCGTCTTGAAATTCGGCCCGAAAGTGACTCATCTTGTCAACCTTGGTATAATCTGCTTCCTACCTGCCTGTCTCATGACTCGGAGAGGGACATAAGGATAAGTTCCTCTCAAACCGATGAGTATAAGAAATGGTGCATCCATAGATCGAGCAATGAACTCTTCAGTATGGAACCACTTGAACATCTTCTGTACTTGGTCCTCTTTTAGATTTTTGAACAACTCTACCCACCCTTGGCATCTTCTAGTTGAGCAAACATACTGGGCATATAGTTCATTCGCCTTGGCTGATGGAAGGCGATATGATCATCCCAATCCCTACACTGGATCTCTTGTCGATATTCACCCTTCTGGAGGTGCTCCAAAAGCCAGAGTTGGAGTAATAAGTTGCAACCCTCGAAGTTCTTGGCTCCCTGCTGACACTTTTCTAGGGCTCGGTATATCTCTGCAATAATCATGGGCACTATGCTAAATGGCTGCCGCCAATTCCCTCCATTAAAGTCTTGGTGACTATGGCTAGTCTATCATTCCCAAGAAGCAATAGATAAAGACAAAGACCCTTCGGTGGAGATGCCCCAATGATGTGAGGGCGAACTCCTCAGGGTAAGTACGATAAGATTTGTTGTGACCGTATCTTTCGTATAAATATTCAAAGGGAATGTACGACTCATTCAAACATGTCAAGTTTGGATTCTTCTTTAGACCCATCATCTTGAGAAAATCTCTACCTTTGCGGTTTTTCGGCATTAATAAACTCATAGTTTCCCACGGTATACTAGCCAATCCTCCTATTTCCTCAAGAAGGGGTGTCATCTTAATGTCCCAAAGCGGAACACAGACCTGTCGCAATCCTAGAAAAGTGTAGCAGCCTCTATGATTTTGTTGTTGGGTTGGACCTCCAGGAGGGAAGGTAGATTTTCTAGGTATTTCCAGACAAGCGCCTGACACTAGAATGAAGATATCTCCACCAGCTTAGCAATCTTGGATGGATGTTGGTTACATGCCGAATCTTGGGATTTCGTGCCTCATTTTCTGCAAGACAAAAGTGTTAGACCCTTACCCCACTAGACTCGACTATTAATATCAACAATTAGCATAAGAAGCATTTAGTTCTCCAAATGAATGCACAGAACGTGGTAGCGTCTGTTTGGGTTTCAGGGAAACCCAGTGGACTTTGGACAAGGGTATCTTAAAGAGTCGTTATGCGGACACCATAACTGACTCGGCTAGGTTTGACAATGATGCATTCATAATTAAACAGAGTAGGGTTTCATGGGGTATTAGACTGGCACCATTGAACAGACAACTCAAGAGAGAAAGGCACGGAGCCGTCGACTACACCGTTGATCAACTGGTTTTACCGCAAATACGCCTTTGCCAAATTTAGGGGGTGATAATATCGGAAGGGCGCAACCACTCATTATAAGAGTTGCTATGGTATTCTGTTTGGCATGAGTGGAATATGATGTTGAATATGCAGTTACAAGAATTAAATAAGTTGTCATGTATTTGCATGTTCATAAAGTAATAATTACAGCAGTTTCTCATAATTTACAACAATATTAAAGGAAGGCGGTAAAGGAAAGCGTTAAAAGAAATAAAAGAAACGAAGAGCCAAGTCAGTTTCATTGTAGAAGAAGAGATAAAGACATTAAATAAATGCAATAAGAAGCAGTAAAGTCACAAATAACATGAAATGGTAAAAGCCTAAAAGGAATCCCTAGCAGAGTCGCCATGCTATCGATGCCCCATTTTTCTCGCGAAATCAGGTTTATGCCATTTTGGGAGGACAACTCGTTCCCTCTTGGGAATTGGGTTTTTTGAATTGAAGAGTCACCACCTAATGATTAAATGCATTAGGACACTAAGAGGGTTTTTATTTAGAAAAACAGAATTTGGGTAAGGGCTAGAAATTATCTCGAGGGGAAGGTATTAGGCACCCCTCAAGATCCACTAATGTGGTTCTCGGCCATGCTACAATTGTGACTTTAAATACAAACAATAAATAAACAAATAAAGGATTCAAATATGAGGGGTTTTCACATTGTGATTGCAAATAAGTTAAGATTTAACGAAGCAAAGGAGCGGAAATTTGAGAAAAAGGAGTTTCGACATTTTTGAAAGTAATAAACAAGTAAAGGGGAGGGGGTCCTAGGTTTATAAATAATATGGATTACATCAATGCAATACCCTGTAATCACTCCTCAGAAGAGGGGTTACACGTGGTATTAGCACACCGGTCATCATATCCATATCTACCCTTTCCCACCCAATTGAGGTATTAAACCCGAAATGGTTTCGTTTACTTATTGCATGCTAGTACCCGCCCCAATCCTATCAGTCTCGGAGACATTTGGGACTACTAGTCCTAAAGGGAAGGGAAATGTGGATTTTGTATGGTTTAAAAGGATAAAATTATAGAGCGAAAAACAAAACATGTAAAGCAGATATGGGAGACACATAACAATTAAAAGGCTCAGGCAGGCCTCTTCAATTAAAAGTAGATTGTTTAGCATGACTACAAATACTGGTTATGGTCTGAATTAAATTTAAAGCGTTAAGGCAGGCTAATTTATCACATATTTCTCAGATAAAAAGTATGAATTAGGCCTACCCCTAGTTGTAATTCTCAAAGACTAATGCAGTTAATCAATTACCTAATGGCTTGCCTAGGTGACACCTATATGCATGATATCTAACAATGTGGAAGTATACTGATTTAAAGAAGGCTTGCTTATTGTAGAAAAACATAAGTTCCGCAGATATTGAGTAATGTTACTACTGATTTTAGACTTGTAGACGATTCAGATTCAGTTGATTACCCCTATAGACATGCTTTCTAAGCGTAATTGGTTTAAAAATGTTTATAGAAATGCAAGAGTCCTATAGGCATGGTATCTAGAAAGGAAATTTGTTATTTAAACCTATAGACTTTTTTGCGTAGTGATAGATGTTTATGCAGAAATTAAAATATCCTATAGACAGGCTATCTATATGATGCAAGAGTGAAGAAGCCTACAGTCATGGTATCTATATGAGTGCAGAACCTTAAAGACATGGTATCTATATATGCATAAGTGCAGAAACCTAAGGGCATGATATTTATATGAATGCAGAACCTTAAGGACATGATTTCTATATATGCAGAAGTGCAGAAACCTGTAGGCATGATTTCTATATATGCATAACCTTAAAGACATGATTTCTATATATGCAGAAGTTCAGAAACCTGTAGGCATGATTTCTATATGAATGTATAACCTTAAAGACATGATTTCTATATGAATGCAGAACCAAAATTGAGTCTTATGAGCACGCTGTCTACCCTTTTGCATACATGAGTGACCCTCCCCTTTTCACTAAAACCCCATAAGTTATTAAAAATTATTACAGACCAGAATGAATCAAGAAAAAGTAAAATTACATAAGAAATTAAACTGCAACGAAGGAGCCTAATTCAGACTCAATGTCTAAAATATGAGTGAACCAACTCCAAAGATCAGGATTTCCAAAGCCTTTCTCTGATTTAGGATATGTCAAAGCTCCCTAAGAGTCTTAGGTGGACTCCGGACAGTGCTTACACCCCAAATATATTGCAGAATTAAGTATAATGCAGTGTGGAAAGGCCAGCCCTCAAATGTCCAAGTTAAGAGGGAGCTCAATGTCCCAAAGCAAGGCTCATAGGAAGGGGGCAGAACTTAGAATCTAAGCGAGAGTGCAAGTGCATAGAGGAGATTTTGGGAAAAAGCCATTAAAGGCTGGTGGTCATACCCAACAATTAGGAGTGCTGGCACAACTCAACCAGCATATTAGCCACATTGTTTGGGAGTTAGGATCCATTAAGGAACAAGTCCAGACATGAGCAACAATTGGGATGATGCCAGGCCTGAACCTTAACTCAAACACCTAGAAGGGAGTAAGGGTATGGGGGAATTAACAACAACAACGGTGCAAAGAGAATAGCATATTCAATACTGAACAATAAACAGAAAAGTAGACAAGATTGTAGAAACTGTAAAGCAAACACATAGGGATGAGGCTGAAAACAAAATTAAAACATACCAGTTTCAGGAAATAAGAAGAGAAAAAGCAGTAGTAAAGCCCAAATTGCAAGCAAACAGCCAGAAGAAACTCCGATGAGAATGTGAGAGTATTGAATTGAGAGTGTAAGTAATTAAGAGTGTAAGTGTTGAACTCAGGGTGTCTTAAAGAGTATTGGATTGAAAGTGTCAAAGTGCCGAAGGGTCGTCTCCTTTTATAGTGCAGCAAGCAAGAAAGAAAAGGTAAGAAATAGTTTTGTAATCAATTACAAAAGTTTTCCCTTTTATTAAGGGATTTTGATTTCAAACGGGTAAAAGACAATTAAGGAAAGAGTTTGATCAAAATCTTTTCCAAAGTAGCACAAGGAGGGTAAATACACAGAAGTCGGTTTAAGGAAAGAGTTTTATAGTAACATGGTTTGTTCAAATAAGGGAAGGCAACCAATCAACAGCCAGTAAAATCAGAAATTGAGTTTTGGTATGAATGAATCCAACCAAAAAAGGTGAAGAAGGGTTTAATTAAAGAAAATCAGCAACAATCAATCAAACCTTATTAAAAGGAATTCAGAATCAATCATGAGTTGGCAAAACCTTTTGAAAGAAGAATTTCTCATATATAAAGCACACATACATGTCGAACAAGAAAGAGTTGACATGTTAATTAAAAAAGACTAGCCATAGAAAGAGTCATAAGAAAAGAGGTTCAAGTTCAGTTTATAGACTCAGAATGAGTATGAGAGTCCAGGGTTCCAAAGTAGAACACTAGTCCAAACACAAAATTAAACCTGCCAAAAAGCCCCAAATCCTAGGGTTTCAACTCGAATCAGATACAGAGATGAGAAAGCAAGCTATTGAAATAGACTTGGAGGTCTGTTTCAGAGCCTCATGAGGAAACACACAGATACAATTGCAGGTTTGAAGCAACAGAGTGAAAAGGTTAATTTAAAAGCATAAAGAACATGTTTTAAGAGAAGCTCGGAACTTAAGCAAGTTCAGAAGAGAAAAAGGGTGATATAAAATTAAGAAACAGTAGATGAAACATGTTTAGCAAGAACTCGAACAAAATTCTAGTAAAGCAAACAAAATTTAAGAACTCAGCAGGAAACACATACAGTAGAATAACACTGAAAAGTATAGCAAAGAACATGCAGAAAAACATAACAAATATTAACATGCGAGCCTAATCTAGAGACACAGTAGAATACAAAGTATGGAAGAGTCATGTATAGTAGAAAGAAAAGCAGAAAAACAACACATGCGTGGTAAAACATAATATAGGCAAATACAAGTAAAGAAAAGAAAAAGGAAGAATCAAAAAGACGTTTTGAAACCCTAAATCGAAGAGAAGCAATTTTGAAAGAAAAGTTTGGGAAAAACACTTTAAAAGTCCAGTAGAACACAGACATAGCATAGATCTAAGAAAACAAACAAAGAAAAACCTCGAATAGCTTAGGGTTTCAGAGAAACCCTAGAAATGATAAAGGCTTAGAAGAAAGTCTGATTTTGAGTCGGATGAGTTAGAATCAGGCTCCTAATGCTTTGGATACGCCGGAGCAAGGCCGGAGAGGCCATAGAACCATAGATCTGAGAAGATCTGAAAGAAAACCATCGAGGTCAGACCTCGAAACTTCGAACACCCATGGTCTAATGGTGGAGGGAGGTGAGTACAGGCCATCCATGGCCTGAGAAGCCATGGATTCAGGTGAAAGTGCGGTTGAAAGGGTAGACGATGACTAGGGTTCCGAAGAACCTTCAAGAGAGTTTGAGAGATGAAGGGATTCAAAGGCGGCTGATTAGCTGAAAATGATTAGGGTTAGGGGTGTTTGGAAAATTAAAAAGGAAAGAGGGGATTATTGTCGTTGATCAAATTGATCAACGACCTGGATTGAGCCGGGCGGCTTTTATAATTGGGTCATGGGCGGGTAAATTTAGGATTTGGGTCCGGTCAATTTGAAATTGAGATTGGGGTTTAATGAGGGGTCAATTTGAGGGCTAAAATTGAAATGTAAATAGGCTGTAATTGCAACGAAATGGGGCTAAATGTTAAATAGCTAGTTTTTCTTTTCTTTTATAAAAAAAATAGTAAAAATGATTTTGAAATTAAATTAAAAGTACTGAATCAGTAAATAATATATAAATATTAATTGAAAAATACTGGAACTAATTTTATAATTAAAAAATGCTATTAAATCTTAAAATAGGCTAAAATTGTAATTATATGCAATTTAGTCTTTTAAATACCAAATAAATTCATTAAAAAATATGAAAAAATTACCTTAACTATATTTTGTATAAATATGGGGAATAAAATAAATTTTACACAAAAATTGGTGATTTTTGAAATAATTATTGATTTTTGTACTGCCAAAATGGACAATAAATTAATTTTAGAAATCTTTAAAAATTAGGAAAAATGCCAAAACACTTGGGCATGCTTATATATGCATATACATATTATTTTGAAAGTATTTTGTGTATAAAAATATATAAGAAAAAATTGGGTAACAACAGGAACTTTATAAGAATGGTGCTCATTGAGTTTGGCTTCCCCTATACGTTTGTAAATCTGATAATGACTTGAGTAACCACTGTGAGTTATTCATTGATAATAAATGGAGGATTGACTACACAATTCCAAGAAAAATAAGTACTAAGACAAGGAGATCTGCTTCCCCCTTATCTTTTTGTCTTAGCTACTGAATATTTACACAGATCTCTAAAGCAACTTAGACTCAATCCTGATTTCAACTACCATCCTAAGTGTGCTAGGTTGATTCTTGTCATTATGTGTTGCAGGGCTAACAAAGTCTCTGTCCAGCTTATGTTGAAGAGTTTTGACAAGTTTTCTACAGCTTCTGGTCTCAAAGCTAATATGGAGAAAAGTTCAATATATGTTGTTGGGGTTTCCACTGATTTCAGCGATCAACTAGGGGTTGTGCCTTTCAAATATTTGAGAGTCCCACTTTCTACCAGAAAACTAACTATTAGTCAATGTATTCCATTGATGGACAATATTAGAGCTAGAGTTAGATGGCGGACATCCATGTTTCTATCATACAGTGGTAGGATGCAACTTATAAAAAGTGTGCTATTTGAAATGCAGACTTATGGGCGCAAGTTTTTTATTACCTAAGAAGATTCTTACGATGGTTGCTAGCATATGTAGGAAACGTTTACGGACTGGTTGTAATGAGTACTCAAGAAGGCCCCTGGTAGCTTGGGATAGGCTATGTCAACCTAGATTTACTGGTGGTTTAAATATGGTAAATTTCTTTCCATGGAACAAGGCCGCCATTTATGGGCTTCTATGGGCAGTTTCAAAAAAGATGAACTCTGCGTTTGTTGGATTCATGATTTCTATAGAAAAGGAAGAGATCTATCAAATATGGATTCACCAAAGCAGGAAACCTGGTTGGTAAGGAAAATATTTGATACAAGGAGTTGGCTAACTGCTGGAATATCTATTTTAGAATCCCTGAATAGTTTCTCTGTCAATAATTACTTTAGCATAAAAAAAGCTTATGGTTCCTTTATTCCTCTTTATCAGAAAGTGCCTTGGAAGACGCTCACATTTATGAAAGGATTGATCCCAAGACATTGTTTTATTACGTAGCTAGCTCTCCAAGGCAGACTTGCCACAGTAGATAGATTGGCTAGGTGGTGGATCCATGTGGAAAAAAGGTGTGTAATCTGCTATCTTGGGGGTTCCTATTTGCAGCTAACATATATCATACTTGGAAGGAGATAAATGCTCACAGGTTTCAACAGATTAAGAGACATAGCGCTGACATAATTACAGATATTGTCTTACAGTTGCACATAGCAGGACAAGGACAATGCAAATGGAAGAACTTGTCATGCCCCCAAACTGGGTTGGAGCGTGATTGCCACTCAACCTTTACCACTTGTTGAGTGAACCATGTACTATTTGTATCAAACTTCAAGTTCAATAGCAAAAAATCTAACGTGCTTAAATGTTAATTCTAATCAAGTTGTAGTTCTTAAGCTGACTGATAAAAATAATAAATAAAGAATAATCGAAATTTTTTTTAATACTCACCCACTAACAAGTCATGAGCCTCTAGAATCTGAAAAACAAAATCAAAATACATAGTCTACAGGGGCATTCCCCGAAAATAAAATAAACATAAAAAAGATATAAATAATAGTCTGAATAGGGTCCGTTACCGATATGATGAATCAAAAGAGTCTGTAAACTGAATCTAGAATATCTCCTTTAGCCACGTGACTTGCTACCTGCGTCCTTAATACCCGCCACACAATGTAGTAGGCCCAAATGGCCTAAGTTCTACCACAGGATACCTCGTAAGTCTCATAGGCAACCTCCTAAAAAGACGGAGCGAGACCTTCTGGGAAATATAAGAAAGAAAATAGATATATGAAAAAATCATATAAATTATATAAAATTTTATAACTGAGTAATAAGCTGGAAACTAAGACTATAAGCTAAATAGTAAGCTGAAACTGAAACTTAACGTAGAAATTGAGTCCATTACTGATATCTGAAATAGAAACCGAGTTATATATATTTTAAGACATAACTTTGCAAAAATATTGTTACGCATAATGGCCCTGCATACGTGAGAATCTAGGAATACGTAGGGTGATTGTCGGCCTATCTTCCCAATAAATAGTTGGCACCTGCGAGCGTGGGGTAGATAACCCTGAAATCATGGCACTCACACTGGGGGAGGTTGGCCACTTCTCCCTACTGAATGTGAATATCACAAATAAAGGCATATAACAATTGGTAATACAAGTAAGGTTGAAATTATATCACAGATAAAGTAATACTTATAAGAGTGAACTGAAATGAGAAATGGAGTACAAGAAGACATGGCTTAGATTTATCGAAGACATGAAGCACGAGGATTTTATCAAAATTCCGTACTACGAGAGTAAGCCTCGACTGTCACGACCCAAATCAAAGGGCCATAATGGGCACCCGGTGCCTTACTCAACCTAGTACCAATATAACATATCTTTCTTATCACACCATAATAGGTAAATCGGCCAAAAGGGCAGTCATGAAATAACTAGAATAAAACATAAGGGAATACCATACACAAGATGACCCAACATGATATAAAAACTTATTCATGTAACATACATGCCTATAAGGCCGACATGATCATATGTACACTCAAAACATAGGCTGGCACGGCCATACAAGTATTTATGTACATGACATCTGTCTACAAGCCTCTAAGAATACATAAACATTATAAAGGTTAGGACATAGCCCCGCCATACCAGTCAATACATATTCAAATCATATTGACCAAACAGGTAACTACAGAGAAACTAGAGTGCAACAACACCTTCCGTGAGCTGATAGCCTACTAGAAGGACTGCCAACCTATCTATCAGGACCTACGAGCATAAAATGCAGCATTCCCAGGCAAAAGAGACGTCAATACAAATAAAGTACCGAGTATGTAACGCATGACAGCAGTATATAAAAGACATGAAAAAAACATGTAGTAAAGAACTCAACCTGTAAGTTTGAATAGCTCTATGAATCTTGAAACGTTTAGAATGTCATAAATATGTGTATAAATTTCATATCATGCATATGTGTATGTGTACATAACATCATCAAGCCTCTGAGGGCATCCCATCATATCATCTCGACCTCTATGGACGAAATCATCATTGTATACCAGCTGATCAGATGGTGGTGCGTATATAACACCATAACCTTTCCCCATATCCCATATACATATACTACATGCGTATATAAAGCTATTTGGTCATGAGTCAATATACATGTATAAATGAATGCAATGCATAATAAAGTAAGTCAACAAGATCTCTTGAAATGTCATAAGGCCCATGAAAATACGATGATAGTATGACATATGGAGAATCAAGAACATAGGAAATCCTAGTACTTCTAAGAATAGAATCATTTATGAAAGTTATGTGCTTTCTCGTTTCGTTGTATCACATGGATCATGCCAAAAGGAAAGAAGGGATAGCCTTAACATAACTTAATTCGGTTGAGTCCTTAATACCTTCCAAACAATTCTTCAAACAACTTAACTCAATCTATCATAGCATAAGGAGATCCAAAATCAGTTCTGAGTAAAGGCTAAGACTGAGAGTTAAACTAGTAGCTCATTTATGTAAATTTTGGGCAGCATCTCCCCTGTAACAAGGTCCTCACCCAATACCAGATACCAACAACAACAACAACAACAAGAGCAATAAAATAAGAGCAACATCAACAATAAGCTCTTGGAAACTAGCGTGCCAACTCTATAGCAAAGAAATACATTTACAACTTAGATGACACTAGTATATCACGTATCTCAAACGATAACTCGATTCTAAAATAAAACGGGAATCATTTCCCCTAATTTTACTCCTCCCTCAAGCCTACTATAGGCAAGATACAAACACAATACAATCAGAAGCTCAAAACCAACCTAATTACAATTCGGGACCTTCAATACAACAAAACCCCAAATATACCATAACACACCCAATCAACAAGTTATCAATTAGCCTGAAACTGCAACAATGAGTGATCAGCCTACTACCCTACCACATGTGCCGTTTCTCCATGCCATTTTTATCCTTCCAAACTCCATAAATTAGCAGTACAATAGGCCAACATGAGTGGACTACAAAACAGTCCACTAAAAGTGGAATAAATCGAATTCATGGCTTCCGATCATCGTCCCATGAGTTCTAATTATTAGGAAATCAATTTATCAACCTTCCTTTATATTTGAACACTTAAATACATAAATTATATATTTTCTTAAATATGAAGTACCTTCCAAAACTCAAACTACAAAGAAAATGAGAGGCAGTATAATGATACTTACGTCATAGGGATCGTTCTAATGTTATAGTTTCTCGATTTCGTACCCGAATGTTAATATTCTTTGAAACCCTATTAGAGATAACATGGATAGGTTTTATGGTTGTTCTCTGGTCGTGTTAGATGTAAGAAGGAAGAGAGAGACGACTTAAGACCTATATATCAACTTTTGAAAAGTTAAAGAGATGCTAGCTTGACACCCTAGCATTGACCCATCTTCTAATGCTTATATCTTTTTATCCCGATGTCGTATGAATGAACGATTAAGAATGTTGAAAACTAAATTCTAGGAACTTTAATTTGGTATGTAATATGTCCCAAAAAGACCTCATATAGTACACTAAATGTATTTCTCAAAAAGCTTCAGTGACACACCTACTTGTTACCTATGCAGTCTGCGCAGTCTCGCAAAACTGCAAATATATCTCTACTTCGACATCGTATTGAAAAACGGTTTAATGAGTTAGAAACTAGACTCGTATATTTTCAATTTAATATGTTGATTATCCCATATTTCCAAGTATATTGGGAGAAAAGCTCTGTTATATTTGACCTAATTTTTAACACATTTATGAATGTAACTTGTGATGACCTTTGCCAACTTTTGTTCCACAACTGCTTGACCTCAAAACGTAACACACGACTATCATAAGCCTAAAATAAATCAAATCATAACCTACTTATCATGTTAATAACCCTAGTATCACCCCAAAAATTAATGTCATAACATTCCCAACTTGTCGACATTCGACGAAACTTATTTTCTTCAATTCGTTTAGCTTCTAAGCTTTACAACCATCTTGGTACTTGTTACTCATGATGTTAAATATTTGTAACCTCCAAGGTAACATGATTAACTTACTTTATATACTTTAAAATATGATCTCATTTCTAAGTTTACATCAACTGACTAACGACGTACTCTCACATACGAAAACATGGGGTATAAAATCATTCCCCCCTTTGGAACATTGGTCCTCAAATATTGACTGGTGCACTTATCAGTCTCATAATCTATAGATCTTATGAATACATTAATACTGTCCTTTCCATCTAAGCAATTGTTCTGTGGATAAATCCGAAGGCCAGGGCATTCCCCCCTTTAGGCCTATTTCTCTCACCACGACTTGTTGTCCAAATTCTTCCAATCTCGTAATTGTTTCTACCTTTTATCATGCAGTCTATATAAATTTTTTCTTGTATTTGCGTCTATGTGACTCTTCTCTCCTTTTTCCTCCAGCTTTTAGCCAATCTCTAGGTCTCACTTTGGGAACATATACAAAACTTTGACAAGCTGTCCCTCTGGGCATCTATAGGTGTAATAAAGTTCTTCACTCGATATTTTGTCGAACTTACAACTATTGACATATCTTGTTTGATAGCCTCAGTTATCTATGCTTATGGCTTTACTATAACTAGGTAGGCCATATGATAGCATAACTCTTATTTCGATTTAATATTACCCATGTCTGCTATCAAACTTCAGGTTACTCTGTCGTTACTTATCCTATATGTATAAATCTAAGTCCTTTAATGCTTCCTCATTACTATTCATCTTAATAATGAGGTCCTAATCTCATCTCATACTTCGTAACTGTTATCCCCCCATTATTGATTCACCTTAATGTTGATCCATAATCTACCATTGATAACTTGAACCCTCTTACGTAATACATTGTCACTAGGGCTCCTGTTGCAAAGGGGAACATTTTATGTGATTTGCCTAATCTACCTAGGGATGATACTATACTTCAATAACTATATTTCATAGCATCCCAAAGTAATTCATCTTATGGTGGTATTCTAGTGCCATGCAATTGATGAAATACCTTTCCTGTAAATTATTACTCAATCAAAAGCCTACGTGTCATCCTCTTATCTATCACAATTACACCCTTATTCCACTACCAGGGAAACATTACATCTCTTCTAAAGGCACCTATTCTTAGACTCCTCTGAGTTAATTTAAGCTATACCTAGCTTTGTTTAACTTACAGAAATCATCAGCTCTCTTGTTTTGATGGGCTTAATCCTGAGGCCTTACCTATTCTTGTTACCTTCTCACTTTTCTTTTCTTATCCTTACTCCTATCTGTTGATACCCAATTTTTTTTATATATTTTTATATTCAAATACTTTCAAAATATCATGTGTATACTATATAAGCATGCCCAAAAGTTTTGGTATTTTTTCTCAATTTTTAAGATTTTTTTAGAATCAATTCGTTGTCTATTTTTACAGTACAAAATCAAAAATTATTCCCAAAATTATCATTTTTTGGTGAATAGCGTATTTAATTCTCATAAACAAAATATAATTAATATGATTTTTGCGTATTTTTACAAATTTATTTGGAATTTCTAAAGCTAAATTGCATGAAATTACAATTATAGCCTATTTTACAATTAATCGCATTTTATAATTATAAAACTATTTCTGGTATTTTTAGATTAATATTTATATATTATTAATTAGTTTTGTGTTTTCAATTTATTTTTCAAATCATTTTAACTATTTTTGTAAAAGAAAAAGGAGGAAAGTGGCTATTTAAATGCTAGCCAAAATTTATTGCAAACATAGCCCAATTGAACCCCAATTTTAACTCCATTTCAGACAATCCATATTCCAATCAACCCAACCCAATTTCAATTAAAATCCGACCCATACCCCATTCGGAGGCCCGATCCATTTTTGATTTGATATGAGCTGTTGATCAAATGAGATCAACGACCCATATTATATTACCTAAATTAAAGACTAACGACCCCCCCCCTCGACCTCTCATTTGCATAGAGACCAGTCTCTCTCTTGGTCTCTTTGTCTCCTCCATCTCTCTAGAACCTTCTGGTTCTTCTCCGATCATCTTCATCGCCTCTCCGACCATCTCCATCCTCACTTCTCTCGATCACCAGTCACCACGGAGCCTTGTCTCGTTGATCTTCTCTAAGTTTTGAGGCTCTAGAGATTTCCACCATGCGAGATGGTTACTGGAAGCCTTGCTTGGCTTATCTTCGGCCTTCTCTCCATTGGTTTTCAGTCCGATGGTACTATGTACGCCATTATTAACGAGTTTCACAGCCAGGTTCCTTACCTCACTGATTTATTGCAAAACCCTAATTTTTGCCTAAATCTCGTAATCTCTGTCTTTTTTAAAATGATTTTCAGCTTATTCATTGTGTTTTACACTACTCACTACTTGATTTCTTCGATTAATTCAAGTTTTTCAACGTTCTATTCTTCTTTTCAAAACTAGGGTTCCTGAGCCCCCTTTCAAAATCACTATATCTTCTGCTCCTTTTTGAGTATTATTTGACTGTCACTGTATTATGTGTTTATGTTTGTGTGATGAGCTTGTTTGTTTTCTGGTTAATCCGAGTTCCATGCTTTAAGATTTACTAGGGTTCTGGTCTTCTACTGAACCTATGATTTTCCTGCTTAGGGTTCTTTGATTCTTACGCCTATTATATTTTATAGGTCTAACTGTTATTCTACTAATTTTTGTGCATCTCTTCGAATCCCTGATTTGTATGTGTTTTCCTTAGAAGTTCTTACACTGATTTTGAATTATTTCCTTACTTGTGAAATGCTCTCTATACTTAGCATTGATTCCCTCTAATTTTAGTCTCGTCCGTGATTCTTTGGCTAATTTTTAGAGTTAATTTATATCTTTACCATATTCATGCTCTTAAATATATTTTAAAATATTCAGTATATGCTTTCCTTATTTGAATCATTATGTATCTGGCCCTTATTACATACTACATGCCTTACTACTCTTACTATGGTGTAATCAGTCGTCTAATTGATTCTTTCCTTTATCTGATATAACCTGTACTCCCATTCGAATCATGA
>MU788585.1:27582-41526 GCA_026770625.1 Nicotiana glauca
TACATAACCTCTCTCACTTCCCTTGTGACTACTGGTTACTCAACTGGTTTGAAACCCAGGCTGAGATTTAGGCTACTTTACTGTTCTATTGCTCTCGACATCGCTACTTGCTAGGGTCTGCCTACTTGCTGCTCACTTCTCTGCTATTGTTGCTCACTTCACTACTATTGTTGCTCACTTCTCTGCACACTATTGCTCACTCCTCTGCATATTGTTGTTCACTATTACTCTATATTACTGCATCCTCAACTGGTATGCCCTCCATTTGATTTACAACTCTCAAAACAACATGCTTTTATACCTGTTGCACTTCATCCTGTTTCTTTCTATGCTTTTACTTAGGGTTCTGTTGTTCTTACTGCAATTAGCATGCCTCTATGTTAATTGATATGCCTATCTTAATCTAGCATGCCCATTACTCTCCTTATTTGTCTCATGCATGTTTCTCCTTATCCCCTAAACCCAGTACAAATATCAGCATGTAGTCCTGATCTCTTTGGTTGAAACCTGCTTGATCGTTTAAGTTCTGAAGTGCTTCTCTTTGATGCCTGTGTATATGTAATTATGTTCTCACTTAGGAGTTACTTTTCCCCATTCCCCTTTCCCCTGTTTATGTTTGTATTCCCTAAACCCTATGGGATCCTCTAACCTGATATTGTCTCTTCTGTTGTTTTCTTTCAAAATTGATTCTATATGGATCATTTTTAACGGTTTTCTCTTTTTAAATTCAATTGATTTAAAAGAACCCTATCACCCCTTCTGTTATTTTTTTCAAGACTGGTTCTCTATGGACCTTCTTTCAATTGTTTTTCAACTCAATCTCTTTAAAACTCTATCACAATCTCACTACTCCTAGAATTTAGGTTCTACCCCCTTCGTGTAAGCATTGCTTTGGGTACCTTGAGTACCCACTGAACATTGATGCACAAGGCTGGTAATTCCACACTTGCATTTGTTCAATGTAACTTGTTTGAGTGCTTGGTATTGGCCAAGGGCCTCAATGGGCCCTTAGGGAGATTTGCCGCACCCCCAAACCTTGGTAAAAGGATGTGAAACTCGAAAGAAGTGAGGTTGGAGACTTGGGCCTGGTTGAAGGCTCCCTATAGAATAACTTCTTATTTTTCACATCTTCATTACTGTAATTTAATTGCCTTGTTCTGTAATAACTTGTAATGAACGATTGGGCTTTATAGTGAAATCAGGGAGGGTTATGCATGCTAGTTTAAGGGTTACGGGTAGAAAACATGCTTGTAGGGCTTCACTACTTATTTGTGCAATAGATATCCTGCATAGGACATGCATCTCACACGATTATAAATCCTGTATTAGGCTCTTTTACTTCCAGCTTGTTATTATACTCACTTCGTAATTACAATTAGTTGATAACCAACTAACTACTGTTACAAGGATTGCTATTGCATTTAGATACCATGTTTTAGGACCCTTATGTGCATTAGACATCATGTTACCTAGGATTTTTGTTTGAGTTGCAATTGCTTGAACGCCTCACTAGTTTTATTTAACAACATAAGTCTGATTAATTGTGGCTTCTTCTTAAAATTGGATTAATATGTATGCTCACCTTTAAGGTAAACAGGCAATGTATATAATGCCTAGGCAAGCCTTAGGCCGGATAAAATCGATTGATCATTTTTAATCATGTTTTAGGCTACTCAACCTCTTTTAACTCTCTGAATTCGGCCTCTCTGAAGTCTTCTTGGTTTTCCCACTAAACTTCTGTCCTATTTTTAGATAATCGCATCTGTGCTATATGTTTTCTACTGAGTCACCTTTTTTTTTTCAGCCCAAAATTATGCTGCTATTTTCTAAAACTTCTCAGAGTAGTGTGTCTTTAATATCTCTACTATGATTTTCAAAAGTATGTTTCCATACTAATTTCTATATACTTATTGCCCTCTTTTACTTCTAAAGTTCATCCTTCAGTCAAACTTTCTACTTTCTGTCCAACTTTTGGAAACCTATCTTTGACATTCTTGCTTTTAAAATTCTCATTTTTTTTAGACCTTCAATGTGTTTGAGACGTGCTGATTATATGCCTATCTATGGAGGGATATTTGAGCCTTTTACATGCCCTTTATATGATTCCTTTACGTGTAGTCCTATTTGTTATGTATGTCGCTTAGCATTTTGACCTTTAAACCTAAGGGTTCAGCCTAGTCCTTACCTTATAGGAATAGCGGTCCTAAATACCCTCTAGGACCTATAGGACGGGACGGGTAATACCACACAATAAGCACTCATGACCAATCCACACGTTTAAATAACCTTTACGGAGCGGGAAGGGTAGAATATGGAGATGATGACCGGTGCATTAATATCATAGGCGACCCCTCTCTTGAGGAGTGTATGCGGGGTATTGTACCGATGTGATCCATATTGTATTTAAACCTAGGACCCCCTTTCCTTTTCTTTATTTGTATAATGTTCTTCTTAAATTTATGTTTTCTTCCAATTAATCCTTCTCTTTTAAAATCATTTATGTCCTTTCCTTCCTTTCTAAATTTATTTTTTACTTATTTGTAACTGCTATGTGCAAACCTTACTTGTTCCCTTATATTTTAAAGTCACAATTAAGCATGGCCGGGAACCACACTAGTGGATCTTGAGGGGTGCCTAACACCTTCCCCTCGAGATAATCTCAAGCCCTTACCCGAACTCTGGTATTTCTTTCAAAAATCTTCTTCTTTTTCTTTAAAGTGTCCTAATGCACTATAATCATTAGGTGGCGACTCTTTAAATTCCATAACCCGATTCCTAAAAAGGGAATAAGAGTTGTTTTGTCCATAATGTCGTAAACCCGATTTCTTTCTTTTAGAAGGGGGAAAAGGGGGCATCGACACTGTCTACCTAAAACCTTGTCACTCTACCATACTTTAGCTTGCGACCTACACATATCTATTTATACTACTCGCAACCTTCCTTTTATTTTGCTACCACTATAGATTTCCTTTCGTGTCTTCTCGGTTGTCTTTAAACACAAGCAATTACTTTTCCTGGTCATTTTGCCACTTGTTGTATGAATACATGGCTTATCTCATTGCCCACGAATACTGGAATTTCCTGTAAACCATATGATCTCAAATATAATCTTTTGAGTTTTTTCTTCTTTCCGTTCATTAGCCACGATAGGTGCCACTTTCTTATGGAGTGCATACAATGTTGTAGTGAGACTGTTGTTACAATACCATTTCTTCTTTATGTCACTTTTCTTAAGTTGTAGCCTTCTTCCTTATTTCCTTAGCTAGTCTTTATTTGTAGTAATTAGGGGAGACCCTGTGACTCCTATAAAGTTGCGAGCTTATTACATCGTATACCTGAAAGAATTTTTGATGTTCATACTCACCTAAAATTATCCTTAGTTACTTACCTCTACGTTCTTGTGCTCGTAGGGTTGCTTCTGAACTAAAATTTTTTTACTGTCTTCCTAGTTGCACTCTCTTTTATTACCGTAACACTTATATGGTACCTTTAATTACCCCAACTCCTATCTGAACATTTCTCACGGATTACAACGTTATATCTGCGAGACTAAATTCCCTATGTTAGGGTTCACTACATTTATCTTGAACAATCTGTTGATTTGTCAGTATCCTCTTGTCTAGCCATAAATATGTTGTTCCTGAATCAACTACTAACAATTCGGTGGTCCACTCTCATATCTATATTCTCCAAAATCTCTCTTGGGTTATGTCATTTGCCTTAACTTACCCCTCGTGCCGTAGAACGAGAGCTCGTGTGGAACCTTTTATTCTGGTGTAACAGCGGTAGAACGTAACAAAATATTACGACCGCATAACATAGGGCTCACTAGCTCCTTATGTATCAAGTGTTCATTTGCACTTATTTATCAATAACATCTAGTGGTAGAACTTTTACTGCCTCTCCCCGGCGTCATGCTTGCATAATTTTCCAGAGTCGTATCATATATATGTAGGATATGAATAAATGCAATATCATTCCTTTCTCCTTTTTACCACATTCTTCCTTTACTATTCCAATGTTACCTCCTCGTGTTTGGCATTATTTTCCACATATTCACTGATATTTTACTCGCCTTGCGGTAACCCTTCTGTAAGGATAACGTAATTTCTTACTCACGAGGGTGACACCTGGTGTAACTGGCACACTTAGTCCCTTAAGCTTAACTCTTCTCATAGTGCCTGCTTTAGGTAAGCGTCTTCCTATATGAACTTTAAAGGATGTTCTTTTGTTGTCCATTCTATTATTGTTGGAACATGATCTCTGAAATTGCCACGATGTCGACTATTATCAAATCATTTGGTCCCTAATTCATGTTTAGTTTATCTTGTTCTCCCGCACATACTGATTTCTATTAATCCAAGGTCTAACTTTTTTCCTTCTGGTAATCAAGTTGGAATCACCAACTTATTTTTCGAAATGAGGATATGACTTTATATCTTATACGCTTTTATAATCTCAAGGTCTGTCTCCTTTTGTCTTTTCCTTCACTTTTATATAAACTCCCATTTATCACATCTTGCTCATAATGCTTCATATACTCTCTTTTATTCTCATGTTAATATTTTCGTCTATTACCTTATTTTGAAAACTTGAACAAAATATTCTCACTTTTAGCTCCCCTTGCTACATCCCATTGGATCTTCGGGATACCTAACTTTCTCTCTCTTTCTATTTTTTTCTAGGGGTGGGAATCATACTAAGGTAAATATTTATTTCTTCTAGGATTCCACTGCCTATCTTCATAAATTTCTAAACATTCTAATATTCATATCTGACTATACTATTCTAGAGTTGACCATCTGGGTGTCTCACAAGGAGATATATTACCACATTTGCACTACCCTTTAGAAATGTTAGCTAATGATAACAATCCAACCACCAATTTGGCTTACTCTAACCCTAACTGGATCCTGATATCCCAAACTTCTCTTAAACCATATTTGTTAGCTCCCATCGGGCATAACTGAGATGGGTGTGGCCAATTGTATATATCTCTGTTACTGTTGAAAGTAACTCAAAATGCTTATATTTCTCTTTCTGAATTGTAAATATCGATAATCTTCACTAACTGGGTACCTCGTACCCTTCTTTACCTTACTTCTTTTACTTGTTGAAACTTGTATATACCTTTTGATTCTCTTATTGCTTTTTACCATATGTTTGGATAGATATTCATGGCTTATGTTTCCTTATCAAGAAGCTTGAGTCTTAGTACACACATGATATGCTAAAGACCTCATATTTACTCATCATAAGAATGATGCAAGATTGAGTTCCTTTGACTAAACTCTTTCACAACCACATCAAATCTCTTACCATTTGTCTTTCTCGATGTAGGTATCACTGTATTACGAATAAAATAGAATTTAGGAGTTTGAATTCTTACAACTGAGCTTTACCACATGATCTAGAGTAACAAGAAAGAGTGACAGTCCTAAATATCCTGTAGCCTCCTGCTTATAAGTGTGGTCCGCAACACACCAATAAATAAGACTCTACTAGAAACGGATTATAGCCTCCCTAGGACAAAACTGCTCTTGTACCACTTTTGTCACGACCCAAATAAGAGGGCCACGATTGGCACTCGGTGTCTTACTCAACCGAGTACCAACAAAACATATCTTTCTTATCACGTCATCATGGGTAAATGGGCCAAAAGGGCAACATGAGATAACGAGAATAAAACATAAGGGAATATTAGACATAGGATGACCCAACATGATATAGAAACCTAACATATGATATACGGGCATATAAGGCCGACATGATCATTTGTACACTCAAAACATAGGCTGACAAGTCCATACAAGTATCCATATAGATGAAATCTATCTACAAGCCTCTAAGAGTAAATAAACATCATAAAGGTCAGGACAGGGCCCCGTCATACCAGTCAATATATATCCAAATCAAACTAACCAAATAGGCAGCTCCGGAGCGAGTATAGTGCAACAACATATTCCGCTGAGCTAATAGCCTACTAGGAGGGCTGTCAACCTATCTATCAGGACCTGCAGGCATGAAACACAATGTCCCTAGGAAAAAGGGACGTCAATTCAAATATTGTACCAAGTATGTAAGATATGAAAGTAATATATAAAATATATGAAAGAAACATGGAGTAAAGCACTCAACCTGTAAGTTTGAATAACTCTATGAATCTTGAAACATTTAGAATGTCATGAATAGGCATATAAATGTCATATCATGCATATGTGTATGCGTACATAACACCATCAAGCCTCTGACGGTATCCCATCATATCATCTCGGCCTCTGTGGGTGAAATCATCATCATATACCAGCTGATAAGGTAGTGGTGCGTATATAATGCTATAACCTTTTTCCGTACCCCATATACATATACTATACACGTATATAACGCTATATGGTCATGGGTCAATATACCTGTATAAATAAATGCAATGCATAATGAAGTAAGTCAATAAGATCTTTCGGAATATCATGAAAACCATGAAAAGATGATGATAGTAGGACATATGGGGAATCAAGAACATAGGCAACCCTAGTACTTCTAAGAATAGAATCATTTATGAAACTTGAATTCTTGCTCGTTTCGTTGTATCATATGGATCATGCCAAAAAGAAAGAAGGGATAGCCTTAACATACTTTAATTCCGTTGAGTCCTTAATACCTTCCAACTAATTTTTCAAACAACTCAACTCAATCTACCATAGCATAAGGAGATCCAAAATCAGTGTTGAGTAAAGGCTAAGTCCGCAACTTAAACTAGTAGCTCATTTACGTAAATTTGGGCAGCATCTCCGCTGCAACAAGGTCCTTATTCAATACCAGATACCAATAGCAACAACCAGAGAAATACAATATAAATAACATCAACAACAAGCTCGTGACAACTAGTGCGCCAACCCAATAACAAAGAAATACATGTGCAACTTAGATGGCACTAGTATATAACGTATCTCAAATGATAACTAGATTCTAAAATAAAACAGGCAGCATTTCTCCTAATTTTACTACTCCCTCAAGCTACTATAGGTGAGATACAAAGATAATACAGTCAGCAACTCAAAATCAACCTAGTTATAATTCAGGACCTTCAATACAACAAAAACCCAAATATACCATAATACACCAATCAACAAGTTGTAAATTAGCCTGAAATTGCAACAACGAGCGACCAGTCTACTACCCTACCACATATTGCATTTCTCCACGATCTTTCCAAACTCTATAAATCAGCAGCACAATAGGCCAACATGAGTGGACTACAAAACAGTCCACTAAGAGTGGGATAAATCGAACTTACAGCTTTCGATCACCGTCCCATGAGCTCTAACTATTAGGAAATTAATTTATCAACCTTCCTTGACATTTAAACACTTAAATACAGAAATTAGATATTTTATTAAATATGAAGTACCTTCCAAAACTCAAACTACAAAGAAAACGAGAGGCAGTATAATGATACTTACGTCGTAGGGATCATTCTAATGTTATCATTTCTCGATTTCGTACCCAGATGTTAATATTCTTTAAAACCCTATTAGAGAGCTCAAGGATAGGTTTTATGGGTTTTCTATTATCGTGTTAGATGTAAAAAGGAAGAGCGAGACGACTTAAGACCTATATATTCACTTTTGAAAAGTGAAAGAGGTACTAGCTTGTCACCCTAGCATTGGCCCATCTTTCGATGCTTATATCTCTTTATCTAGATGTCGTATGAATGAAAGGTTAAGAGCGTTGGAAACTAAATTCCAAGACCTTCAATTTGGTATATAATATATCCCAAAAAGATCACATAGAACACACAAAATGTATTGCTCAAAAAGCTTTCGAGACACACCTATTTGTCACCTATGCAGTCTGCGTAGTCTTGTAAGACTGCAAATATATCTCTACTCTGATGTCGTATATGCGTTATAAACTAGACTTGTATATATTCATTTTGATATGTTGATCATCCCGTAAGTCCAAGTATATTGGGAGAAAAGCGCAGCTACATTTGACCTAATTTTCAACACATTTATGAATGTAACTTGTGATGACCTTTGCCAATTTTTGTTCCACAACTGCTTGACTTCAAAACGTAACACACGACTATCATAAGCCTAAAATAAATCATAACATAACCTCCTTATCATGTTAATAACCCTAGTATCACCCCAAAAGTGCATGTTATAACATTCCCAATTTGTCAACATTCGACGAAACTTATTTTCTTCAGTTTTTTTAGCTTCTAAGCTTTCCAACCCTCTTGGTACTTGTCACTCATGATCTTAAATATTTGTAACGTTTAAGGTAACATAATTAACTTACTTTATGTACTTTCAAAGACGACCTCATTTCTAAGCTTACATCAATTGACTTATGACTTACGACGCACTCTCACATACAAAAACATAGGGTGTAACATCGACTCACCTCAAGTCTTAGCTTCAATTTGTCCTTTCAAACTTCTCGGGAGTTCAAAAACTCACGATCTACAAATATTTGGGCTAGGATCATAAGGACATACTCAGTAAGTTCAATTCACCACCAATTGAACTAATTTCTAAGTTATGAATTACTCAATATAATCGACACTTATTTATGTGAAAAAAATTATAGTTCTCTGTCAAGCTTACTGCTACAATATTATTGACACATATGTTAATACAAAAAATATTACATGTCCATACTTAAATAATACCATCCAATCTATGACCATAAGAATAATCCAAATACTCTAGCAACATCCAAATCTGATCCTCACTTTATCCTTAAAGCTTTGTCCATTACTAGATGAAAATAATTTCTCCATTATTTTAATATTTCTAATCATGTTTTCAATCTCCAAAACTTGGCAACAACTCAAATGGGTTTAGAATTTATCAACATTTTACTTTACTGCTTAAATCCTAACTCTTGTTTGGAATTATTATTAACTATCTTCATATATAACTGATAATTAAAGTAAAGCAACAAAAAAAGATAAAAGATAAAAGGAAAAGTAGAATCCGATTGCCCTATGTCGACGACGAGCAATTTTTGTTTTTGTGTTTTTTTGCATTCCTCGTCGGCGTTCAGAAGCCTGGAAAGGCTTGATGCCTTATGACTTTTATTATTTTAAGGCGTAATACATACGGAGACATCTAAAGTTGGCATGATTTTTCACTTAGACACTTAAACTAGACCTCTTTCCAATTAGAGACGTTTCTTAACCAATTCTCATACCAATTAGACACGTTTTTTGCTGGCTTATTAATTATTGTGTAGGGATTTGCGGCAACTTTGAATAAAGTTTTACCCAATGCTGAATTTAGGATGTTTGCCAGGCATATCTAGTCTAATTGGTATAAGAAATGGAAAGGAGAGGAAAGGAGAAAACAGTTTTGGAGGTGCTCTAAATCTAGTTATGAAGTTAAGTTTATTTGTAAGGATATTTGTAGGGATTTGTTATATTATCTAAAAAAGGCATGGGTTAGAGCCTTGTTTAAGTGTCTAATTGGTATGAGAATTGCCTGAAAAACACGTCTAATTAGAAAAAGGTAATTTAAATGTCTAAGTGAAAGATCGTGCCAACTTTAGGTGTCTATATATGTATAACGTCTTATTTTAAAAAAGACCAAATGAAGCCCAAATATGACCATCATTTAAAGCTCAATTGGCTGGCCCACTATATATTTAACCATATGCAAATTTAGCTGAACGTGCTACCACCCACACACTTTTTGACTCCAAATAAATGTAGCAACTTAGAAAGTCTTTCCATATATATGTGTGTGTCACGACCCTAACTCAAAACCTGGTCGTAATGGCGCTTCTCGTGAAGACAAGATCAGCCAACACATTTCCAATCCAGTTTTTAAGCAATTAAACAATGAGCATTACGTCTAAAACATGATATAAACTCAGAAGTAGCAATGACAATACAATATTATCGGGGAATACAACCCAACATAGCCTGATATCGGGGTGTCACTAGTCATGAGCATCTATTAAGGTCCAAATACATCTGAGAAAGTCTGAAATGTACTAAGTACAGACTAATATAATAAGGAGGGAGAAAAGCAGTGCTGCGAATGCCGGCAACCACCTTGCTAACCTCCGATGACTTTGTCTCCGATCAACCAATAGCCGATACCGGGTTCAGTAATACCTGAATCTGCACACAAGGTGCAGGGGGGTAAAGTGAGTACTCCGACTCAGTGAGTAATAATCATAAATAAAGACTGAGTATAAGAAATCATGAAAAGTGCATCAACATTCTGTATAGAAGTAGTACAAAACCAGTAAGAAAGCAATGAAGCTATGAAATCTCTTAAAGCATCTCAGCTCAGTTCAAACTTCTTTGAAAATGTTTTTTCGGCAGTTAAGCAATTGAATGCAAAACAACTAGCACAAATAAGCATAGAGAATCCACCCCTCGGCATAGAGAATCCACCCCTCGGACACAATTACACAACTAAACAAGTAAATGATAGGTAAATAAAACAGATAAACACATAAAGATTTGCCCCTCGGGTACAATGTCAACAACTCCGCCCCTGGGCAATATCTCAGATCAATACTAGCCTCTTGGGCAATCACATAGAACAATACTATCTCCTTGAGCTATAACTCACATCACAATGGGTACCCACTCTCACTGGGAGTGTGCAGACTTGTCACGACCCCAAACCCGATCGTGATGGCGCCCAACACAGCTGCTAGGCAAGCCCGACCAATTTCACTCTCAACCCGAGCATAAAGCTCAAAACCATTTGTTTGAAAATTATTAACAGCATTGAAACTAGAAGTATAACTGATAGGTAGAAATAATCCGAAACTCAACAATACTGAACAACCTCCCAAAGATCTGGGGGTCATGAGTCTAGAGCCTCTACCAGAATAGCATAATAATACTGTAATACATCGTAGTCTGAAGTACGCGGAAAAGTCAAATAACAGGAAATAGGGGAGGAGACGGGTCCTGCGGACGTCAGGCAACTACCTCGACAACTCCGTATGAAAACTCTGATGAACAATAGAAAGCTCAGCTAGCTCCCGGAGCACCTGGATCTGCACGCAAGGTGCAGGGAGTAAAGTGAGTACTTCCAACTCAGTGGTAATAGACATGTATAATGTCTGACAGTAAGAAATCCCAAAAATAGCACAATGTAAAGCTAAGAACAGTACTCCTACACATTTAACAGTGTAATAACAACTAACAGAAATGGTCAAAGTAGATATATATATCAATGCATGAATGCAATGCAATGCACATGACCGCTACGGCGCGTAGCCCGATCCATTTGGGCACCCGCGCTCACTGTGGGGGTTCAGACTCCGGAGGGGCTCCTACAGCCCAAGCGCAATATCATAGTAACATACGCTGCGGCGTGCAGCCCGATCCACTATCAGTCCACTATATGCATGCAAGCCACACACGCACAGTCAACTTACCAATTTTAGTTCTAATTATCAGTAATTATCGATTAGGTGTTTGAAACCTTAGAAATTTTCTAGTCATTTCAGGACAATGTTTAGCTCAGGACTGATATCATGAAAACATGCTATAAATTTCAGAAAATAGTGATAATGATCCCTATGGGATTCAAATACCCAGCACGCAGCCCAAATATATCCATAACCATCCAAGTAGGAGGTTTACCAGCTAATTTATATCTAACAACACAGTGCAACCTCACTCGGGCGAACTAAGCCACAGTCCCCGATCACATTTGACCCCGCACTCACCGTGGAGTACGTGTCTCGCCTCAATATAATGTCATAGTGTGATATACCGGGGTTTCAAACCCTCATGTCATCATTCACATCCATTACTCATCTCGAACCGGCCACGAGACTAGTTCGCTAAGCCTTTCCCTCTTGAATCAACCTCCTTGGGTGCCGAATCTGATCAAAATCACAAGGAATGCATTAAAATAGGCTAATGGAACTTAACCCAATCGAAAGAACCCGAAAAACACCCAAAAATACAAAGTTGGCAAAACCCGAGCCCCGGGCCCACTACTCGAAAAATTACGAAATTCAGATTTTCGGAATCCTCGTCTCACCACGAGTTCGTACATATCAATTACACAAGAATTGGAGTCCAATAGCCCCTTCAAATCATCAATTTAGTCTCGCTTAGGCTTCAAGCCCTAACCACCATTTTTACCCTTAAATTCCTTGAATTATCAGTGTTTAATCCTTGTTTTTATACCATAACAACATTATTTGAAGCTACAAGTTCATACCTGATGGAAATCCCTTCGATATCTCTCAATTATCGCCCAAAATCGCCTCTCCCGAAGTCCTAAAATATTTTCTAACTTCTGAAAATCGAAACCCACTGTTTCATTAAACACACAACATTTTTCGCTTCTGCGGAGTAATTGTCGCTTATGCGACTTCCGCTTCTGCGGTTTCACTTCAACTCATCCAAAACCGCTTCTGCGGTTAATAGTCTGCTCCTACGGACTCGCATATGCGGAAAATGTTCCGCTTCTGCGGAACCTCCCAGTCGTCGCCCCTTCCCTTCTGCGACCATTTTCCCGCTTCTGCGGACTCGCTTTTGCGAATAAACTTCCGCTTCTGCGGAACTTGCTGGATTCACCAAATTTCGCACCTGCAGAGAATTTTCCGCTTCTGCAGAGCCACATCTGCGGTCTCCCTTCCGCAGATGCGGAAATACCTGCTGCAACTCAAAACCAGCAAACTTCAAACTCCAAATTCTCTCGTTCGACCACCCGAATTCAACCTGAGGCCCTCGGGACCTCAACCAAAAATACAGATATGTTCTATTACCTCATTCGAACTTGTTCCAGTCATAAAAACACGATCATTAACACAAAAATCATCAAATCACGACGGATTCAAGCCTAANGAACTTCCGATTGACTTTTTCTATAACAAGCTTCCTTCTAAGAGGTTGTGTGCCTGATTTCCAACCAAAACCAATTCAATTACACCCGATCGACTCTAATACTGATATTGAAATATGAAGCAACACAATAAGGGGGAAACGGGGCGGTAACTCACGTGACGACGGGCCGGGTCGTCACATCTTCCCCAACTTGAACAAATGCTCGTCCTCGAGCGGGCCCAGAGTTATACTAGGAGCAACCCAATAGCTGAATGACCTTACCAAACATATACTCGGGGTGATCCCAAGTCACCCTATCTCACATAGGTCCGATAAAACAATATAGCTGAATTTCACAGTCCNCCATCCGCTGATCTTTTGGAATACCAACCACTCTGCTATATCATAATTAAATGCACCTCGCCACGCAACCGATGGCATTTCCGACATAGCCCATAGCACAATAGTATAGAACAACCCACATTGCAACAACCAGTCTACAGCCCAGCATCATATACAAAATCTAACATACCAACAAAGAAGGACCCACTCGGGCCTCCAATCCCAATAGCCGCTAACGGTACCAATACACACTATCCACAACCACTACATAGCCTGAACATGAGAACTCCCAGTCATTCTTCGAAGATATTTTAAAATTCTCCTATGCCATCAAACATACTCAAATATCAGCATTCGAGCTAGCAAGAAAGTGCTGCAACACTACCGAAGTGCCATCAACTTAATCACATTGCCCTTTTTCTGAAACATATACCCNCACTATAAACCACATTGCACTTCCCGAAATCATACACCAGATCAGAACCTCACGTCTGTATCCAGAATAAACCCGAACCAACTGTAATAACCCATACTCGCCACTCCAGGCGAGACCATATGATGTACTACACAACCCAAACACTCGAGACGATGGCATCTATTTACAGCAATTGCCCACAATAACCAAATACATATAGAAAAACCTTTTTATTAGCTAAAGTCTTACTCCAACACTTTAATATACTGCCAACGGCAACTGAAACACGCAATGAACTGAACCCATCTCTCAGATCACCCATTCATGAGTCCATTTCCTTTCTGACTGATACTACAACAGATTTCGGAGC
>MU788585.1:44486-76124 GCA_026770625.1 Nicotiana glauca
CGATGAATAAACAGTCTCTGACCACATACACAACCTTGAGACACCTGATTGATACATGTACAATCTTGAACACATTAAAACCATTCACGAGAGTCATTCACTCTTATTCAAACTGCAATTTACCTAACTTAACGAACAGAACCACTCGTGCCTTATTAGCACTCTAACACCGTAGAACATGATTTCATACAGATACAAACAACTATCTTTCTTCTCTATACACTGAGCATTCTTTATCAACAACAGCTCAAAATATCCTAGTATTTTATCACATCTACGAAGCACCATATAACCTTTATCAAAATTTTCCTTCACACGCGCCATTCTCGGCTCAATTTCTGCGACCAGAACTGATCCGCCAACATACCTTGAGACAGAACCAACATAGTACCTAACAGTGCAATCAGCTAATCAATAGCAACCTCCCCAACTTGGCTCGAAGCCAAATACCAGGACACGCTCAATAAATCCTTAATACTTTTACTCTAATGAAACCACAACATTATAGTGAGATTAAACTCAAGTCATTTACTAGTTTATGAAAATGCAGATCCTCAGATACTAAAATCCTCTACAAACCTCGCATTCATCCCCACATCAGCTGAGTCCACTCTCTGAAGCGACCCAAATTTATCAAATTACAACACGTACCTTTCAATTGCACATGAGATCTTCTAACAATATGCATAAGAATCATACCCCTTAGAACACTCTGCAGGAGATATCCCACCTGCTTTGCCTCAATTTAATATTTCAGCACACCTTCCACCATCACATACGTAACATAGCCATTTAGTCTTCCTGAGTCTGAACTCATACTGCCACACGTAATGTACTTCACTTCCCAACTAGGAGACACGAAAATATTCTTTTCGCGCCCATAACTCGGGGCTACACAATAGATTACAATAGGAATCGAACACTTACCAGCTCATCTATCATTCAGCAGACTCCTTCGTCGCTACCAAGACATATTATAACATCTCATCACATGAATACCAAACCGCCATTCCGGCTAGCAGCGACAATACCGAACATATAAGTTTAGAACACTTGCTCACACAATCAGCACCTCGGTGCTCAAGCTATATGCAAAGATCCAGCCTCAAGTCCTCCATACCGGCCAACATGGAACTCACGGGATCACATCTCTCCCATCGATCGAGGAAATCACAAGCCATCAGGGCACTTATAAAACCGAGCGCTCATGTGCGCATACCGATGTGTGGAAGGAATTTCAAAAGTTACATCTCAAGCTGAATCAAGTACGCATGATAAGAACTCCAAGAAAGTGAAGTTTTTCCTAAAGGTTCTGTAGCCTCTCGAGGATAAATACAGACGTCTCTATACCGATCTGCGAGACTCTACTAACCGGCTCATGACTCATGATGCCTAGTAACCTAGGCTCTGATACCAATTTGTCACGACCCCAAACCCGGTCGTGATGGTGCCCAACACAGCTGCTAGGCAAGCCCGACCAATTTCACTCTCAACCCGAGCATAAAGCTCAAAACCATTTGTTTGAAAATCATTAACAGCATTGAAACTAGAAGTATAACTGATAGGTAGAAATAATGTGAAACTCAACAATACTGAACAACCTCCCAAAGATCTGGGGGTCATAAGTCTAGAGCCTCTACCAGAATAGCATAATAATACTGTAATACATCATAGTCTGAAGTACGCGGAAAAGTCAAATAACAGGAAATAGGGGAGGAGTCTGGTCCTGCGGACGTCAGGCAGCTACCTCGACAACTCCGTATGAAAACTCTGATGAACAGCAGAAAGCTCAGCTAGCTCCCGGAGTACCTGGATCTGCACGCAAGGTGCAGGGAGTAAAGTGAGTACTTCTAACTCAGTAGTAATAGACATGTATAATGTCTGACAGTAAGAAATCCCAAAAATAGCACAATGTAAAGCTAAGAACAGTACTCTTACACATTTAACAGTGTAATAGCAGCTAACGGAAACAGTCAAAGCAGATATATATATATATCAATGCATGAATGTAATGCAATGCACATGACCGCTACGGCGCGTAGCCCGATCCATTTGGGTACACGCGCTCACTATGGGGGTTCAGACTCTGGAGGGGCTCCTACAGCCCAAGCGCAATATCATAGTAACATACGTTGCGGCATGCAGCCCGATCTACTATCAGTCCAGCTATATGCATGCAAGCCACACAGGCATAGTCAACTTACCAGTTTTAGTTCCTATTATCAGTAATTATCGATTAGGTGTTTGAAACCTTAGAAATTTTCTAGTCATTTCAGGACAATGTTTAGCTCAAGACTAATATCATGAAAACATGCTATAAATCACATAAAACAGTGATAATACTCTCTATGGGATCCAAATACCCGGCACGCAGCCCAAATATATCCATAACCATCCAAGTAGGAGGTTTACCAGCTAATTTATATCTAACAACACAGTGCAACCTCACTCGGGCGAACTAAGCCACAGTCCCCGATCACATTCGACCCCGCACTCACCGTGGAGTACGTGTCTCGCCTCAATATAATGTCACAGTGTGATATATCGGGGTTTCAAACCCTCATGTCATCATTCACATCCATTACTCACCTCGAACCGGCCACGAGACTAGTTTGCTAAGCCTTTCCCTCTTGAATCAACCTCCTCGGGTGCCGAATCTGATCAAAATCACAAGAAATACATTAAAATAGGCTAATGGAACTTAACCCAATCGAAAGAACTCGAAAAACACCCAAAAATACAAAGTTGGCAAAACCCGAGCCCCGGGCCCACTTCTCTAAAAATTACGAAATTCATATTTTCGGAATCCTCGTCTCACCACGAGTTCGTACATATCAATTATACAAGAATCGGAGTCCAATAGCCCCTTCAAATCATCAATGTAGTCTCGCTTAGGCTTCAAGCCCTAACCACCATTTTTACTCTTAAATTCCTTGAATTATCAGTGTTTAATCCTTGTTTTTATACCATAACAACATTATTTGAAGCTACAAGTTCATACCTGATGGAAATCCCTTCGATATCTCTCAATTATCGCCCAAAATTGCCTCTCCCGAAGTCCTAAAATATTTTCTAACTTTTGAAAATCGAAACCCACTGTTTCATTAAACACTCAGTAGTTTTCGCTTCTGCGGAGTAATTGTCGCTTATGCGACTTCCGCTTCAGCGGAAACTGTCCGTTTCTGCGGTTTCACTTCAACTCATCCAAAACCACTTATGCGGTTAATAGTCCGCTCCTGCGGACTCGCATATGCGGAAAATGTTCCGCTTCTGCGGAACCTCCCAGCCGTCGCCCCTTCCCTTCTGCGACCATTTTTCCGCTTCTGCGGACTCGCTTTTGCGAATAAACTTCCGCTTCTGCGGAACATACTAGACTCACCAAATTTCACACTTGCGGAGAATTTTCCGCTTCTGCGGAGCCGCATCTGCGGTCTCCCTTCCACAGATGTGGAAATACCTGCTGCAACTCAAAACCAGCAAACTTCAAACTCCAAATTCTCTCGTTCGACCACCCGAATTGAACCCGAGGCCCTCGGGACCTCAACCAAAAATACAAATATGTTCTATTACCTCATTCGAACTTATTCCAATCATAAAAACACGATCATTAACACAAAAATCATCAAATCACGACTGATTCAAGCCTAAGTTCAACTAAAACTTCCAAATCTCACATTCGATCAAAAACCCGACCAAACGACGTCCGATTGACCTGAAAATTTGCAGACATACCCAAAATTACCTAACGAAGCTATTGCAACTCTCGGAATTCCATTCTAACCCTCGGATCAAAATCTCACCTACCAACCGGAATTTGCCAAAATTCAAACTTCACCAATTCAAGCTTAATTCTACACCGGACTTCCGAATTCAATTTCGATCACACTCCTAAGTCACAAATCACCTCCCGAAGCTAACCCAACCAACGGAATTCACATCCGAGCCCTCTAACCACATAGTCAACTTCCGGTTGACTTGTTCTATAACAAACTTCCTTCTAAGAGGCTATGTGCCTGATTTCCAACCAAAACCAATTCAATTACACCCGATCGACTCTAATACTGATATTGAAACATGAAGCAACACAATAAGGGGGAAACGTGGCGGTAACTCACGTGACGACGGGTCGGGTCGTCACAAGACTCCTAGAGGGGCCCCTTACGGCCCAAGCGCAATATCAAGCCATCTCGTGGCGTCATCACTAGACTCTCGGCCTCATATCAATCAAGCCACCTCGTGGCATACATATATCGAGCCCTAGACCTCAAATCAATATCAGTGTTTCGTCACAGCATAGGCCCTCGGCCTTACTCAGTCAAAAATCCTCACAAGCCCCTCGGGCAATAGTAAAATAATGTTTCTCAGCCCAAACATCATTTAAAAATATTATTTAAGTATTAAAACTAAGTAAACATGGCTGAGTATAAGAACAGTGGAAAAATAACATGACTAAGTTCAAGTATAAAGTCAAAACTGTGAGGAAGTATCAATAAAAATCCCGGAAGGGTTCAAATAGTTGGCACGAATCCCAAATACGGCATTCAGCCCAAATAATGATGATAGCAAATAGATTTCAGTCAAAAACACAGTAAAATTATCAATTGGGATGGACCAAGTCACAATCCCCAATAGGGCATGACCCCACGCTCGTCAACAAGCGTGTACATCACCTCAATATAGCACTATGATGTGCAATCTGGGGTTTCAAACCCTCAGAACATCATTTACAATCATTACTCACCTCGATCCGGTCCAAACTCTAGCCCGCGATGCCTTTGCCCGCACAAATCGAGCTCCGGCTGCTCCAAATCTAGCCACATTCAGTACATAATCATAAAATATGCTAAGGGATCGAAGCCCACTCGAAAATATCCAATTCATATCAAAAATCCCGAAATTGCTCGAACCCGGCCCCCGGGCCCATGTCTCAAAATCCGACAAAAGTCACATCAATAGAATCCTCGTCCTCACACGAGTCTATACATACCAAGAACATCAAAATCGGACCTCAATTGCCCCTTGAAATTCCTAACTTACACTATCCAAATTCAAACCCTAATTCTCCAATTTGTAGACTTTAATTTCCACATATTTCATGATTAAACAAGTAAGAATCAACATAGGATTGAGTATTGAGTTCACAAATCTTACCTCCAGGTATTATATCTTGAATCCCTCTTCAATTCCTCTCAAAAAGATCCAAAATCGCCTAAAATGGTGAAAGATAGCCCCAAAATCGTGGACAACGGCTATTTAAACATTCTGCCCAGGCATCAAAAACCTTCTTCGCGAACGCGGTCAAAGCCTCGCGTTCGCGAAGCACAAAAATGCACTAACCATAAATTCCACTTACGCGAACGCGACCTGCAGTTGGCGAACGCGAACCATCCGCTTTTCCATACCATCACGAACGTGACATCCCTGCGCAAACGCGAAGCACAGCAGGTTGGGACCCCATCTATTCTCACTCACTCTATGCGAACGCAACATAGGCCTCGCGAATGCGGAGAATCAAACGTCACAACATCGTGAACGCGACAAACAAAATGCGAACACGAAGGCAAAATTAGCCACCTCAGAAAAATACCCTTCGCGCACTCGAGTCCCCGACCGGGAACGCGAAGAACAAATCATCTGCAACACAAAACCAGCAAAAACTGCCAAGTCCAAGGTCCAAAATTGATCCGTTTAACCACCCGTAACTCACCCGAGGCCCTCGAGACCTCAACCAAACATGCCAACATACCCCATAGCCTCATTCAAACTTGTTCCAACCTTCAAAACACTCAAAACAACATCAAAACACCAAAATTAAATCGGATTCAAGCCTAAAAATTTCAAGAAGTTCCAAATTACGTTTTAGATCAAAAACCCAACCAAACAACGTTCGAATGACCTGAAATTTTGCACACACATCACAAATAAAATAACAGAGCTATTTCAAGTTCCGTAATTCCATTCCGACCCCTATATCAAAATCTCACCTATCAACCGGAAAATGTTAAAATCTCAATTTCGCCAATTCAAGCCCAAACCTCCCACAGACTTCCAAAAATGCATTCCGATCACACTTCTAAGTGCCAAATCACCTAACGGAGCTAATCAAATTATAAAATTTTTGATCCGAGATCATATGCAAACAAGTCAAATATTGGTCAAACCTTTCAAATTTTGAGCTTCAAACTGGGAGATGTTCTTCCAAATTCATTTCGATTACCCTGAAAATCAAAACCAATAATTTACATGAGTCACAATACATCACACGGGGCAAGTCATGCCCGGGAACTGACGAGCAAAGTGCAAAAGCTCAAAACGACCGATCGGGTCGTTACAATATATACCCATGTGCTGCCACCCATATTACTTTTTGACTCCGAAATTATTAAAATTTTAAGCTAGTAGTTTATGGGGCTTTACATAACGTTTTAGATCAGATTAGCTATTTTCCTTATCAGTAGAAGTAGATTGTTGCTAGTTGGTTGGATACATCTAATCTCTTCCTAGAAGGTGTTATGTGTAGATTACTGTCTAGCTATTGCATCATAGTTTTGCAGAGAATATCTTTTGGTTATTTTTGTAGTTCTAGAGTCAAATTGAGCTAATTTGTGTGTATTGCCTATTTGGTCAAATAAAATTTTCAGTTTTGACAAAAAAAAATATGTCCAATTGATGCAAAGGTCAATTCTCAAAAGCTGCTAGAGAAATGAATAAGCGGATAGAAGTAAATTTGGCAACCAGAGAGAAGGTGTCTGAATAATCTACTCCATAAGTCTGAGCATACCATTTTGCCACAAGTCTTTCCTTAAGTCTCGCTACAGAGCCATCTCAATTAACTTTGACCATGAAGACCCATTTGCATCCCACTGCTTTCTTTCCACTAGGTAAATTCACTAAATTCAAGTATAGTTTTCCTCCTAGGCATGTATTTCTTCAAGCATGGCTTCAAACTATGCAGGATGATTCAAAGCCTCTTTCACCGTTATGGGTATAGAAATAGAATCTAGAGACGCAATCAAAGATGTAAACGAAGCGAATAAGTTGTACCATAGGATGTCGTGATGGAACCTAGTCTCTAAGATTAGGTAAGCCTAACACACATAGAGAAATAATAATAGAACTTTAAATTTAAACCAACTAGCTAGCATTAAAGAACTTCACAATATAGCTAACAATAACTCCCTACATCTGGTGAGACCGAATCATAAGTTCTATATGAACATACCGAAACATCCATAATACATCACTATCTAAATAAAGAGTATGTGATAGAAAAACAAGGACAGAGGGTGACTCCAAGGCTTTGAATGCCAGGAGGTATGTCTTGAAGTCTCCGAATTGGATTCTCCACTCATTAGGTCCTAGCCTGATATGAGGTAACTAGATATGCATAAAAAGATATGAAAAATTATAGTATAAGTACATCACAGCAGTAGAGTAGTGATGAGGTTAGGTCAAGACATCTACTAGGATAAGAAAAGAAGCTGAACAAGTATAGTATGGTATAATAATGAACACGAGGAAATGAGGCAATGAAGAAATACAACAGATAAGCTCCAACTGAATTTAAGGGAATAAAGGCAACAAGGAAGGAACACATAATAAGAATATCAAGTAGACAATGAAGACAAATACAAGAAAGGTAAATAAAAGATAACAACAAAAATCACAACCGAGGTATCGCCTCGTATCTCATCTCGCAATCACAATCATAATCTTTCCTTATACCATCGTGTGAGCCTGCCATTTAGATAGTTTTGAATACAATTTTTGCAAAATAGCTACATGCACTTTAGCCACTTTAAGTCGTCACGTGAATTCAAGTAATTTCCTTATTAACAGCATACATATAAATCCCAACTTATGCTACCACGTGCACATTAACCCATATCCTTATACCGCTGCATGGGCATCAATATCACAACTCGCACCACTAGTTCCCATATGCTATAACTTACCAAAGGATCAACAATACTAATGTTTCCATAACATATAGCCTATGGCTCAACCACAATATGTACAAGAATTTCAATAATAGCAAACTGAAAGTGAATAGCTCAACATGAATGGTATTTCAAAAATTAACAACTTGCCTCAATGTGATCACGACTTTTACAACTTCAACACCAATAACTCAACAAGAAGTTATTCCATGAAATAACAACTTCGAGTAAACAATTTAACAATTAAAGAAGTAACAGACAAAGAGGAAGACAATAACATCAACTAAAGCATATAAGAGAAAATAATAAGTAGTGAGTGGAACAAATGTTAACAATGTCAAATAAGACATGTGAGGGTAGATTAATACATGTAAGGGTGGACTAACAATAAAAATATAATATGCTATAATAATTCAATTAGACATGAAAAGAGTCCAAATAGTCTAAACTAGTCAAATATCACATATATCCTGTGTACCCACTCGTCATCTTGTGTACACGGCTTTCACATATCACAAATATCACAATCATCCTAAATTCTAAGGGGTAGTTCCCCCACACAAAGTTAGGAAAGATATTTACCTTAAACAAGCTAACTCAATCCACTAATAAGCCTTTTTCACCAGTATCCATTCTGAGCGACTCGAACCTAGACAACAATAACTTATACCAAAAATATGAACCATAGAAAACTATTCCCAGATAATAAAGTTCTTTAAAGAAAATAAAAAAGTCAACCCTGAGCCCGTATCTCGAAACCCCACCAAACTTATAAAATTCGAGTGCTCGTTCAATAAGAGTCCAACCATACTAAAATTATTCAATTCGGACCTCAAATCGACCTTCGAATCCTCAAATTATTTCTTAGGAATTTTTCACAAAAATTCTCCAATTTTTCCAATTCAAAACACTAATTAAATGATTAAAATGATGGATTCATGTGTAATAGCCAAATCCGAGTCAAAAAAAATTATCCCGATCAACTCCTTGAAAATATCTTTTAAAATCGCCCAAAATCGAGGTCTCTAACTCAAACGATGAAAAATGAGAACAAACCCTCAATCTTCCCTTTTCTTCCCAAGGATTCTGCTTATGTGGATCAACAGCCACTTCTACGGCTCCGCACATGCGGAAAATCCATCACAGGTGGAGCTTTGACTTAATCGCACGAAAATCCACTTTTGTGGTCAGGAATCGCTCATGTGGCCCCTCTTCTGCGAACCAGTGACCGCTTATACAAGTCGCTTCTGCGGCGCTCGGCCGCACATGTGGTCCAACAGGAAAAATCCAAATTCTATATATGTGGTGCCACTTCTGCTTTAGCGGATGTACATCTGCGCGCCTTCCTCCGCACCTATTGAACCAGTGCACTAGGCCAAGCCTCGATTCTACGGCTTTGAGGCCGCTTCTGCACCTACAGCCCAAAGTGCGCAGGTGCGATTGCACTAGACTCAACAGTGTTTTCAGCAATCAACCAAACAATTGTTCCGGATTAAATACGAATCACATCCGGGGCCCTCGGGACCCCGTACAAACATACCATTAAGTTCTAAAATACATAATGAACCTACTCGAGGCCTAAAATCACATCAAACAATATTGAATCTATGAACTGCAACCAAATTCAAACTTACTAAAACCATAAACATTCAACTTCCAAAACTAACACCGCAACATATCAAACCAACTCTGATTGATCTCAAATTTTGCACTTAAATCATAAATGACACAACAGAACTATTCCAACCTCCGGAATTGAAATTCAACCTTGATATCAATAAATTTAACTCTCGGTCAAACTTCTCAACCTTCCAACCTTCAACTTTCTAACTTTCGCCAATTCAAGCCAAAATGACCCACAGACCTCCAAATCAATATCTGAATACGCACCTAAGTCCAAAATCACCATACGAAACTATCGGAATCGTCGAAACTCCACTCCTAAGTCATCTACATAAAATCCAAACTCCAATTAACTCTTTCAACTTAACCTTCCAAATTGGAACTACGTGTCTCAATTTACTCCAAAACTCACCCAAAACCAAACCAACCACCTCGTAAAGTCACTTAAACATAATACAATATAAAGGAGGAAATAAATTGGGGAACATGACTAAAATACTCAAAACAACTGGCCGCGTTGTTACATAAGTGATCGTAGGAAATAAAATTAGCACTAAAATATGTGGATTTTAAAGTTCGTGTACCTTTGCATAAAGCAATGGGAAGGCCAAGGTTGTCTGAAGGATCATGCGAGGGAGGATTACATGACAAAGAAATTGGTGTAGGACATGTATCATTTGTCTCTTGCCTCCGCGAATAAACTTGAACAATTGGTGGTCCTTCGAACACAATTGGAGAAGGTTCTACATGTACAATAGTCTATTGGTGCTCGATAGAAGAGCTAGAAGATGGAAGAACATCATCTAGTTGTTTTGTCAACACACATGTAACCTGATGTACTATTCACTCATCTTCCCCCCTGACTTGTAGAGACAAAATGTGCATAGAAGAATTGTATAGTATTTTAAAATATTACATCAGTTAACGCCATATATTTTCCAATTTTAGTAGAATAAATCCGATACCCTTATGAAGGCGAGAATAACCAAGAAAAATACACTTTATTGCCGTGGGATCCAACCTGGTAACAAATGGTTAAACATCTCAAATAAAACATGTGCTTCCAAATACCTTAGGTTCCATGGGAAATAATGATTTGTTTGGAAAAGAATTTATTGTAAAGAATATACTACCAAGCACTGTAGATGGCATGCGGTTAATCAAAAAGCAAACTGTGGAGACCGCATCGTCCCAGAACTGTTCAGGAACCATCATTTGGAACAAAAAATGGCCGAACTGTATCAAGTAGATGTCTATTCTTCCTCTTAGCAACTCCATTTCGAGAGGGAGTATCAACACATAAAGACTGATGTAGTACACCATGTTGTCTTATGTAGGACCAAAATAACTCTAACATGTATTCTCTAGTATTATCACTACTTAGAATACGTACTAAAGCATTGAATTGAGTTTTGATTTCGGCAAAGAAGGTAGTAAACAATTTAGAGCGACTCTTCATAAAGTAAATCCAAGTCATCCGGAAAAAATCATCTACAAAAGTAACAAAATACTCCCTAGTTTCAGAAACAACAGGACATGGTCCCTAAACATTAAAATGAACTAACTCAAAAGTTGACTCAACTTGCTTATTACCCTTAGACCTAATGTTTCGCAAATCGACATGACTCACAATCTAATGAAGAAATATTATGCAACTGAGGACAGAGCTTATTCAAAAAAGGTAGATAGGCATGTCCTAATTGACAATGTGCTTCAAAAGGAGACACGATAATGAAGCATGCAGTAAACTGTGGCTCACATTCATCAATGATATAGAGAGCACAAGATACATATCCTTTAATAATAATCTATTATGTCATAAGATCTAGAAACAAACAATGATTGGGAAAGAACACTACATAACAATTAAGGTCTCTGGTGATTTTACAAATATAAATCAAATTAATGGCCAAGTTTGATAGACTTAATATATATGACAAGGTAATAGAGGAAGTTGATTTAACAGTCCCAGATTCAACACTGCTACAAGTTATTCCATCAGCTACAGTAACTGAAGAGGGTGCTTTATGTGATCGAAAGCTAGAAAAAATATTTGGATTACTTGTCATGTAATTTGTGGCACCAGAATCAATCACCCATTTATTTGAAGTGGTGATTAAGGGTGATAAGACATGTCTTTTCTGACCCAGCAAAAGCACTAACTGAAGAAGATTCCTTCATTAATTTATGATATTGAATGAACTCAAAAAACTCATTTGAAACCAAGATTGTTGGATGAGGAGCTATATCATTATTTCCTCCCTATTTATTGTTTATAGTCATTCTATATTTCCAACTAATAAAACTCACGTCAAGGAGAGATTAACTAAGTTCCAAGTAGATAGTCAATAAAGACATACTCCGCTGGAAATATGACCAAACCAAAGAACAAATGATGCACCAACAAATCATACAAACCAGTATTATACTCCACCAGAAAATATAACCAAGAATAATGAAGTATATTCCACCACTAAAAAAAACTCAAAAATACCATATTATCTTCAAACTCCAAATAGGTAGGTAGTTGTGAAGGACCAAATCAATATAGAAGAAATAAAGTTTAGTCGGAAATCAGTAACCTAGGACTTTCCGACTAGACTATTAATGAGTAGCACTTCTTGGAATAAGAAAACCTTCTCAAATCGTGGTCAGTTCGAGTAGAAACAACCAAAGACATGCCGAAAATAACGACGCGGCCTAGGAACAGTGAACCAAGTCTCCAACTGATCTCTCACGCACCCTCATGCGCCGTCATGGTAGACTATGTCAGAATTCCTCTACCGGCGCGTGGGCTTTGCAAATAATGAATCCGGCCGCCAGATTCTATAAACATGTATATCAAAAGGATTGGTGGTGAGAGTTACTTCGCCAGACCAAAAGACTCTCCTAAAACCAGTCAAGTTTTAGTGAGACCGTTTATATCTCGATCGGATTTCAAACCCAACACCGGCTCTGATACCATGTTCACGTAATGGAGAAAATAATTTATTTTATGATTCCAAGAGGTAAGTAATATAATTAAATACATGTGCATAGTGTGCTAACTAAGGAAACAAATAAAAGAGATTCCTATAAATCTATTATTTATGTCCACTATTAAAAAATAGTCTACATTTATTCTATAATAAGTGTCAAGATTCATTCTATAACATTGTATATATATTACAGGTGCATGTGAAAAATCCGGTGCTCCTACTTGCTCTGCACAACAAAACTGCGAGGAAGATTTAGCAATTTTTTGTCATTTTTCTCATTTAAATATATTATTATATTCATATACATTGAGCTAGTGAGAGTGGCTAAAACCACCGTGGAAATGGCTAATTTGTGGTCGGCATAATTTTCTTATTTGTGGATACATAGAATTCTGTGTTTGTGTTAAAGAGTAAAATCGAGGGTCATTATATACTATGATAGAATGTCTTATTTAAGAAAGATATCTAATGCTATATTACAGTATTGAAATCTACTAAATTTTGTTACCAAAAATAATTGAGGGATTCATCATCAGTTACATAATTAATATTGTAATAATGCAAATTTATTAGTTACTTGCTTCCACTAAGAAGTCGTGTCAGATTTTGTATCATGAATTATTTTAAATTGCTTAGGCACAATTAAGGTCAACCAAAAGAATTATTAAAAGAATAAAAAAGTAAAAAAAGAATGCAGGGAATAATCACGATTCACGAGTATTATTTTTCTGGTATGGAGGACTTTGATTTAGTTTCTTTGTATGTTGAATGAATACCTAATCTTTCGTTGAATAGTCAAATGACAGTTAAAGTTACTTTTTTTTTTCTTCAACGACATTTAGAGTTCAAAATGTCCAAAATAGATATCTCGAATTTTCCCCCCGGTTAACGACATCTCGAATCGCGATTGACTTAGATCCTGTTTGGTCAAGCTTACGGGAATCCAAAAATATTTTTCCCCTAAAAAGTAATTTTAAAAAAGTTGAGTTGTTTGGCCAATGCAGAAAAGTACTTTTTGTCAGTAGCTAAAACAGTTTTTCTGCTTTTGGAAAGAAGCAGAAAATTCTAGCTTCTTCCAAGAAGCAAAATTTTAAGTAAAAAATTAATTTATTAAAGACAAAATTATCCTCGTTATAAATTTATATTTTTCAATTTATTCCTTACTAATTTAAGCTTTTTTCTTTTCATTTTTGTTTCTAGTTTTTACCATCCTATTAAAATTGAATATATCATATATAGGGGTTGATCACGCCCAACTATGCCTTGTAAAAAGGACACGCGGACGTTGCAAATATAATTCGAGTATTTAGCCCAGAGTCGAACCACATGGAATTAACCTATCAATTACTCTCGTTAGACTTACGAAATTCTACGTAATCAACTTCCCAAACTTTCTTAATAATAATTGAGGATGTTTCTACTAACTAAGAATGAATGTAAATAAGCAACTGAAAACTAACTATGATTAAGTTGTAAACAATTAAGAGAAGGTTCTAAGGTTATGATTTCCCCTATTGATGGAATCCCTTCTGGTTATATTTTATAAAGAATTGCCTAATCGTCTCTATCAATCATGAGCACTCTTATTACTGCAAATCTCTCCTGAGTAATCATGACAATTTACTAGATGCACTCTCCAGAATTACGCTAGCTAGCTTTGTTTATTATATGTCACTTTAGATTGCATCCAAGGCTTTGTTATCCCTAATCCTGCCTTTAAACTCTCGGTTATTGATCCCTCATATACTTTGGGAGTGGTGCTGTTCAACAATTGACCTAAATATGCACTCTCTCCCGAGTTATGTACACTAAATAGGCATAGTTAATTGTGGATCCTATCAATTAACTACCATAAGAACATAGTTGAACAAATAAAGATTAAACCAGACAAAATATATTAACATAACTAGAAGTTCATCCTTCAATAGGTTTCATCAAAACCTTAGACTAAATATTTAGCTATTCATACTAGTGTTCATCAAAACAATATTCAAAGTCATCACAAATCGTAAAAACAAAAGGGAGAAAGGAAAAACTCGATGTTGAATTATCATCCTTGCCTCTTGCCTCTGCTTTTCCTCCACTAAGTGATGAAAACCTTGATAATCCTCTCTTGGGCGAGCTAGACCTTCTATAGGTTAAGTGGATTTGCCCCTGAACTTCCAAATTTACCCCTGAAGTTTAATTTTTCGGAACTGGGCTAGCGCGATCGCGCTAATGACCGCGCTAGTCCAAGTCTCCATTTTAGCTCTTCTTTCTCTCGTCTTCCCACGTACTCAGCTTCTAGGGGCTTTTCTTGTTTCAATTTAGCTCCGATTACAGTCTTAAATCCTCATTCATGCCAGTCACTCCTGCAACGTGTGAAATTCACAATTAGAGCGAATTTATCATCTTTTAACTATATTATCACAGTGAAACATAATCAAGTTGGGGCATAAACAATCGCCAAATTACATAAATCTATCATATTATCAACACCCCACACTTAAATCATTGCTAATCCTCGAGCAATCCACCATATTCTATAGAGGTACCTTCACTAAATGACGAGTGTTTGGCGTGTGTATAAATTAAACTCGTACTCTGTCAAATTATAGTATAGAAAGATGTCGAACTCATAGAGATTGGTTTATCTATTCTATATACATTTCTTGTTTTAATTACTATTTGAGAAAATCAGAAAGATTTGAGTTGTAAATTAATTAAATAAAAATTCATAAGTAGAGCAGTAGTAAATATTTTTGTCTTTTACAAATATTATAAAAGGTGTTGGGATCTTGACTTCACTTAATATTTCTATTATATAGTAGAATTTATTATTCTTCAATTTCTATTTCTCAAAAAGGTATAAATGCCTATCACGATTACAAATATATATTATTACTCAAGTTGAATAAACTGCACTCCTCTCGGTTATACAAATTAATCTTCAAAATAGTAATACTAAAGAACCAGAAGTATATGATTGAACTAAAACATGCTCTTGATAGTAAGTCCCTTTCGGTTATCCTACTTGTTATAATTAATTATTACATCATTTGCCTCTCTCGATTATAAATAAGTGTAAAATTAATTATAACATAAAAGAGATAGATGTTACTGAATAAATATTAACATTTATCAATACTACGTTTAACTATATTATTTATTCCGCCTCTATCGATTACAGAATTAATAAACAGTTAATATATAATACAAAATAGATAAATATTAATAAATTAAATAACGTCTAACTGTAAAAGCAGATAAAAATTAAATAAGTTCTAGCTCAAGCATGTAAATTTGAGGAACAATATATACTATTATATAGAAATATTAAGATTCGTCTTTCTCCCAACACAAGAAAAGTTACTCCATACTGGAATTAGTACTAACAATAGAAATATTCTTGTCCATTAAATAAGAAAATAGAAAGAAATATTCAAGAAGAGTAATTCCTCCTATTTAATTAAAAGCAGGAACTAGAATAATTTCCTACACTGGAATTTATTTATAAACAACAACTAAATCACTATTGTGATTTAAAAGAAAAGGTAACTCGATACTAGTAAAAGAAATAAAACAGAGAAGCTTATTAAGAATTTGGATTCAGACTTCTAGCTCTAAGCTTTTGATGCCCTTTCTGCTTGGTAAATCCCTTCTTATATAAGAGAAGAAATTATGATGATCTTTTCGATTTGGTGTTGGTAAGTTGGATTTGTCACGGCAAATTTGATTATACATGTGCAAGTTGAGATTTTATCAAGTAAATCAAGATTTATCATGTAACTCTAAATTTGTCCCGGCAAGTTGAGATGTCTTCATGGTAAGTGTGAATTTGGTGCATTATCAATGTCCAACATCATTTATGTGTTCATTTTCCTTTGCCAAATTATTTTTTCCATCATAACTTGCTCTTTTACTTCCTTGTAGTATTTTTCTTGAGGTTTTTCTTGCTTTGTACGACAATTCTTCTAAAATTAAACCTGCAAAATAAAGTTAAGAATATGAAGGAAACATGATAATTTATATATTTTTATGAGAGAAATTATGTGGTTAAGATCAGGTAAAATGCACTTATCAATAAGCATTATTCCCTAACGCATCACAGCAAGAACAAATGACATAAGTTACGCCTAGTAGTGAACAATCTTCGCCTCAAAAGTCGAATCTCACGTGCCTTGCATTATTCATACTTACTCAAATTACTCTATACAAAAGTCAAGACTTGCCTTTTCTTCGTGAATCACATGCTTTCACATCACACAAGAGAGTAGTTCCACATATAATGATATTTAGAACAATTAGAAACTTAGACAAAATTTGCTCACTCTCAAAAAGAATATTCACATGCCACAAAGATGCACCATAGGCTTGTCCGTAGTGTACTACTCTACTAATCGAGCCCGCTCAGCCTAAGATCAATAGGACTTCACTTGGTTGTAATGTAGGCTAAGGGATGAGTAGGATATATTTGGATATAGTGACTAACTTCTCTAAGCACTTTTAATACAATCACATTAACTTTCAAAACTATACTTATGTCAACCAGACATTCCACCTCATTTTCATTTACAACATCCCACTCCATTGGGTGCAATTGCACAAATCACCACTTATCAACAAATACATTTGCTCAAGACAAAAATCCTTTTTTTTAAGTGGCGCTTATTCTTTTACTTGTCCAAACACTGCACCTTTCCTCTATTTCCTCAGATCCACTCAAAAACCAAATCACCACCCCACACTTTTGCTTTTGCGTAATTTCAATACCATTCAAGTGCTTATGGGAGGTAAAGGTTCAAACAGATGTACATTCAAATAATTGGGTAAGGTTCGCAATGTGGTTTCAAAAGAAACAGGCTTATAGGCTCAATGAGGTTGACTACGATGTATTACATTTAGGTGAGTCTATTTTATATCTCTGGCTCAATAAAGAAATGCCTATATCACTTCTAAGACTGAATGAAACTGCTATTTCGCTTTGCAAACATACGAGGCAAGTTCTAGGAATCAAATGCATAACATGTAATACATTATAACTCACACACACATGGCACATGACTCACTCTAGACCGGATTATCAAGACACTCTTGTTTGAATATTCGAGTAGGTAGCAAACATACAATTTAAGGCACTTTAGCAAGAATCAACCACTGAAACTAAGCGTTACGCTCTAGTGTCTATTGTGTTCAGGTGTATCAACGCCAAGGGTTTCTTTTTCGATTTCATCTCATAGCCCATCAATACTAACTAAATAATAAAAAAACAAAATAAACAAAAATTATCTACACCCGGTTCAAGCAACCATGGCCCAAAGAAAAATCAAGGGAGAGTTACTACACTATCTAAAAATAAAAAAAATAACAAAATTCTTTTTGGTCTTTTCTCTAAACTTACTTCCCTCAAGAAAATTGTCTAAAGGATCCGTCATCAGGAAGAGTCTCCATATTCTATTTTTTTCGTCGACTTAGTCCCTCAAGAAACCCGTCGAGAGAGATCCGTCATCAGGATAAGTCAACTACCTACTTTACATTTACCTAAATTAACTATCATTCAAACCATACAAAAGAAAAACAACAATCAAGAAGAAGAAAACATCAAACAATCAATTTGTTACATATACATGCACACATTGAAGTATCCCCCACCCCACACTTAAAAGGTAGCTATGTCCTCATGGCATAAAATTAAGGAACAGTGAGGCAAATGAACTTCCTTGAAAGACCACTCCTGATCGGAGATGGTGTCTGGGCTCACATGGCAAGCACGACCAACAGCTCTCAGCCAGCCTAGGAATTTCTTCTCCTACTTTACCTGCCGGTCAGCCACCGCATCGATGCGGGCACCCAATCAGTAACTGAGGTATGCAACCCAGCCACCTCCTGCTGAAACAGGACACCCGGGCAGCTCCAGAAGATGTTGCAGTCCCAGATGGTGCTGCAGCTGCTGAAATTTGATCATGGGCCTATGGCTCGGCCCCCACGTCCTCCTGCTCAGTCTCCTCATCCTCAGAGTCATCAGAGTCACTACTATCCTCACCACCTACTGCTGCCGTCTCCTTACCAGTGGTTACCTTGTCTTCCCGAAACTTGTGGCCTTTTGACACTATACCATCCACTGCCAAATTTTCCGGCACCCTAGCTGCCCTGCAAAGTTTATTGACCAATGATGGGAAAAAGAACCCATACCTTTTAATTGGACAGCGGGTGAACATCTCCGCATGAATCACTCTAGCCACGTCAAAGTTGTGACCATTGATGAAGCACCAGATCAGAGCCGCTTGAGGCCCATTCACCTTTGTAGTTTTGGAGTACAGAAGCAGACAGTTGTTGATAATATACAATCAGCACTTCCCTTCAAAGGTTAGTGCCGAGGAGTGGCACTTCTTACCATAATTCATCCAGACAACCTCCTTTCCGGGAACACATATTGTTTCAAAGAACGTGTCCCAATACGAGTATTTTCTGCCATACCCCACATAAAAGTCATCATAAGGATCCACGGAAGGGGGCAGATGGTACGCCATCCGTATAGCCTCAATAGAGGCATTCACCGCCTTTCGGCGCACCATGACTACGCTATCAACATGCTCCTTCACATTGGCGTAAAATTCTCTAACAACCATTACATTGCCCTCGCCCGACTCGTCAATGAAAGTTTGCAACTCCCGCCTCACCAGCTCAGTGTACATGTGAGGGCAGTGTAGCTGGACCGATACTATGTCAATTCCCCTCTCCATAATCGGCTTTTTAGAGGCCTTCTCTGCAAAGCGGCACAGAGCCTTAACAGAGACAAACCTGCTGCTATCAAAGGGGCGAGCAGGGGCTGTCCAGCGTGCTCTAGACGAGCCGGCTTGGCTGCTAAAAGAGGCACCCGTGGTGCAGTGTTTCCGAGATGTAGCCATAGTACCTGAAAAACGGGAGCACATTAGCACAGCCCAACACAAAATTGTGACGCAATGCGGTTACTCAGACTTCACACGCATAAGTGGTCACAATGATACAATTACGTTCACTAAGGCATTTACACAAATACCTTGTGGGCATTCTACACTCATACCCCATTTTACACACGTTACAACCTCAACCCACCACAATATCTTCCAAATCACAAATCAAGTGAATCAACACCCCACCAATCTCACTACCCATAAACACTACAACATATGTTACCAATTCTACTACTCAAAACAGAGAAAACCAACTACATAAATGCAACACTAAAAAAACCACAAAATTCTAAAAAAATAAGAGAAAAAGAAAAAATGGAGCAAGGAACACATACCTGTAATGATAGAGTGTGGGAAGAGGAGAATAAAAGTATAAGGGAATGTGTCTGGAGACTTGGGACAGTGATGGTGGGAATTTTGAAGAAGATGGGAGTTGAAGGGGGAGGGGGATCGTTGAAGAAGAAGGGTTGGGGAGGGTTTTTTTTTATTTGTTTTAATTTGGGGCGTTGGGTTCGGAACTAAAGAGGGTAGGTTATTAGAAATAGAGGTGTCTAACGGGCCGGGTTGACCCATAACCAAACCGGTCCAGACCGGTTAAAATCGAAACCGGACTGGCCCGGTACATAGGGGGTCGAGTGGGGCTGGGTAGGAGGGGTAGAGGGGGTTGGTCCGTTTATTTTTTTATAATGCTTAACCGGAACGGTCAAACCCCGTCCACGTGAACAATGCCGTGTATCGATTTAACCGGCCCGGACCCGGCCGGTACAACGGCTAATTCATTTTTTTAGAATTTTTTGAAAACAGTGGGGCCCACTGACCGTTGGCATCGGTCACCCCTGGCAGGGATCCATTGCCCAACGGGTTAACTGCATTAATAGCCTCTTTTTTCTTTAAAATTTAACCTTTTCTCAATTTACAAAATTAACCTTCTCTAAAATTATAAATACCCCCATCCTCTTTCTCATTTCTTCACTCATCTCTCAATTCTCATTTCTCAATCTCAATTCTCAAATCTCAATTCAAGTTAAATCATGCCCCGTACTTCTAGAGTGCGCTCATATGTTTGGTAACACTTTGAAGTGATAGAAAAAAATGAAGAAGGTCAGAAAGTAAAGTGCAAGAACTGTTGTCAAGTCTTAAATCTTCGTTCAAGGTCTGGCACAGGCAGTTTAAGGAGGCATATAAAGTATTGTCTTGAGCGTCCTCCGGAAATTCGTATTTAAGATGTTAACACAATTTGTGTTATTTAAAATTATTAGACACATTTATGCTTAATGTTTTAGTTTGTTAGATTAATTTGAAGTATTATTATTTTATTATGCATGAAAAATTTGTTTTACTATTTTTTTGTTAACTTACTTTTTAAATGCAAACTTTAATTTTGTAATTTTGAAATAAATGTGGCATTTGCAATTTATAAGTGTAATTTTTTTCCATCTTCCTTGTATTAATATAACTTAATAGTTATATAAAATATAAAAAAAAATTAAAAAATACACTAAACTCGGCTCGGCCCGACCTTCTCAACCCGTAACCCTTACGGTTTAATTTTTACCTGGATGAACCCGAACCCGTTAAACCCGATAAGTCCCAACCCGTAACCGGCCCGGACTATAACCCGTACGAGTACAAAAAATCCCAGCCCGGCCCGGCCCACCCGTTTAACACCCTTAATTAGAAGGGGGGGATTATTAGAAAGGGGGTAATTAAGGCTACATTAAAAAATTAACATGAAAAAAATAAAATAAAATAAAAAACAACACAAAATGCACAGATGTGGACGGGACTAGTGCGGTCGTAGCGCGGTATGAGCACGACCGCGCTTGTAATTTTGATCCCAGGCAGAATAGTTGGCCATATGCACGACCACTAGTGCAATCCCGCTAGTAACGCGGCCACTAGCGCGTTCAATAGCGTGGGCGCACTAATATTTTTAATTCCAGGCAGAATACTTGCCCATATGCGTGGCCACTAGCGCGGGCGCGCTCCTGGGCACTCGTTTTTCATCTTTTCACTTGTTCTTACCACTTTTGATGGCCTTATCACCTACCCATTGTCACTTGCATTGGTTAGTACTTCCGAAAACTCACAATTAACAACTACTACTATCGCTGGGTTGCTTCCCAACCAACGCCTTAGTTAAAGTCGTGGCACGACGATTACAACAATTCAATGGGTTGCCTCCTATGCAGCGCCTGATTTAACGTTGCGGCATGATGCAGACAAGCGCATTTAAGGCTCGCTTGACCTCTGAGGTTCAGTCAGGTGGATCTCTGACACTACTTTTGATTCATTCATGCCTACGCATAATTTCAATCTCTGCCCATTGACTCTAAATGTGTGAGAGTCTTTCTCTAAGGCAATCTCCACCGTCCCTGAAGGGAATACTTCGACCACTCAAAATGGGCCAGACCATCGGGACTTAAGCTTGCCCGGGAATAGCCTTAATCTGGAGTTATAGAGCAATACCATGTCCCCGGGGCTGAAATGTCGCTCAACAATGTTCTGGTCATGCTATCTCTTCATTCTTTCCTTGTACAACCATGTGCTCTCAGAAGCCAGATATCGGAACTCGTCAAGCTCATGCAATTCAGTGATTTTTGCTGTGCCCGCAGCCTCAATGTCTAGGTTCAACTGTTTTAGTGCCCACCAAGCTTTATGTTCAAGTTCCACTGGCAAGAGGTAGGACTTACCGAACACCAACTTATATGGTGACATACCAATTGGTGTTTTAAAAGCAGTTCTATAAGCCTAGAATGCATCATCTAGCTTTTTCGCCCAATCAGTTCTTGTGGCGTCTACTGTCTTGGTCAGTACACTCTTTATCTCTCTACTAGACACTTCCACCTGTCCACTTCTCTATGGATGATACGGTGTTGCCACTTTGTGACGCATATCATACTTTGCTAGCAACTTCTCAAAGGCTCGATTGCAGAAGTGAGTGCCTCCGTCACTGATAATAGCTCTCGGTGTCCCAAAATGGGTGAATATGTTCTTTTTCAAAAACCCCACCACTACTCTTGCATCATTAGTGGGAAATACTGTAGCTTCTACCCATTTAGATACATAATCTACAGCAACAAGTATGTACTTATTTCCAAAGAAGCTGACGAAGGGTCCCATGAAGTCAATCCCCCATACATCAAACACTTCCACCTCTTGAATCGGGTTCATGGGCATCTCATGGTGACGGGAAATGTTCCTGGTTTGCTGACATTCATTGCAGCCCTTCACCCATTGGTGTGCATCTTTAAACACTATTGGCCAAAAGAAACCGGCCTTTAGCACTTTCGCGGCTGTCCTGACTCCTCCAAATTGTCCTTTATACGCCGATGCATGATATGCCTATAAAATAGAAGATTGCTCTATCTCGGGGACATACCTCCGATTCATATTTTAACACATATTTGAAACACATAAGGTTCATCCCAATAATATATGCGGCCGTCACAATAACACTTTTTCTTTTGTACAAAGGAAAGATCATAGGGAACTATACCGCAAGCCAGGTAGTTTGAAAAGTATGCATACCATGGCACTTCCTCAAGACTTGTAGTGAGCAGTTGCTCATCTGGAAAGGTTTCCAGAATATCCTCAACCTCATTTGAATTTTCAACTCCCTCAAGTCATGATAGATAATTAGCGACTTGATTTTCTATGCCCTTACAGTCACGAATTTCAAGGTCGAACTCTTGCAGTAACAGCACCCAACAAATCAGGCACGATTTCGACTCCGTCTTTTCAATTAAGTACCTGAGAGCTGCATGATCGGTGTATACAATTACCTTAGAGCCGATCAGGTATGACTTGAATTTATCGAAAGTGAACACTACAGCCAACATCTCCTTCTTAGTCACAGTGTAGTTCAGTTGGGCTCCACTCAGTGTTCTACTGGCATAGTAGATTGGATGCATTAGTTTGTCTTTCTGCTGTCCTAGCACTACTCCCACTGCGTAGTCACTACATCACACATGAGTTCAAATGGCTGCTCCCAGTTGGGGGCAACGATGATGGGTGCTGTGACTAGCCTCTTTTTCAGCTCCTCGAATGCTACCCTGCAATAATCAAAAAACAAGAAGGGGTGATCTTTTTCTACCAACTTACAGAGAAGGTTGGAAATTTTTAAAAAGTCTCTTATGAATCTCCGGTAAAAACCGGAATGCTCGAGAAATTTCCTGATTGCCTTGACTGAAGTTGGAGGTGGCAGCTTTGCTATCACGTCAACTTTAGCGCGATCCACCTCAATTCCTTTACTTGACACCCAGTGTCCTAAGACTATACCCTCTTGTACCATGAAATGGCACTTCTCCCAATAAAGAACCAGGTTAGTCTCAATACGCCGTTTCAGTACACGAGTCAGATTTATAAGTCACTCATCAAATGAGTTCCCCACCACTGAGAAGTCATCCATGAATACCTCCATTATGTCCTCTACCATGTCAGTGAATATGGACATTATGCACCTTTGGAAAGTGGCGGGTGCATTGCATATGCCAAATGGCATCCTCCGAAAGTCATAAATGCAATAAGGGCAAGTGGATGAGGTCTTTTTTCTCTCCTCAGGTGCAATAGAGATTTGATTGTACCCTGAGTACTCATCCAAAAAACAGCAATGAGACCTCCCTGCCAATCTATCTAGCATCTGATCAATGAAGGAAAGTGGGAAGTGGTATTTCCGGGTGGCCGGGTTTAACTTTCTGTAGTCCATGCGAATTCTCCAGCCCGTGACGGTTCTTGTAGAGGTCAGTAAATTTTTATCATTTTTAATCACTGTCATGCCACCTTTCTTAGCCACACATTGTCCCGGGCTAACCCAGCTGCTGTCAGAGATTGGGAAAATGATTCCCGCATCCAATCACTTTATCACTTCTTCTTTACCACTTCCTTCATGTTGAGGTTCAACCTTCCTTGGTGTTCCCATGAATGTTTGTGTCCCTCTTCCAGCAGAATCTTATGCATACAATAGGCGGGAATGATCCCCGTAATATCTTCCATGGTCCACCCAATGGCAGTCTTACACTCCTTGAGTACCTGCAACAGTTGTTGTGCCTGCACATCTAACAAACTAGATGAGATAATAACAGTTAATGTAGAGTCAGGTCCAAAGAACTCATACCTGAGATGGGCGGGTAGTGGCTTCAATGCCAGTTTTGGTGGTTCTTCAATGGATGGCTTGGCTGGAGAGGTTTCTCTATTATCCAAGTGCAAGGGCTCAAATTCAAGAGTTCTATCCCAGAACCCTCTGCCCTCTAATGCCAACACCCATTCTGCCAGTTCTTCTCCATTCACCTCATCTAAATTCATTAGACATGCAGCAAGAGGGTCCTCAATAGTCAGCATCTCATCATCAGTTTCTACAATTACATCAACGACATCAATAAGAGAGCAATTGACGAATTCACTTGGTCGCCTCATAGATTTTTACACATTGACTGTTATCTCCTCATTCTTCAATCTCATTTTGAGCTCTCCAGTCTCACAATCAATGAGACCTCTCCCAGTGGCCAAGAACGGCCTCCCAAAGTTATGGGAATTTCTTCATCCACCTTGCAGTCTAAGATCACAAAATCTGTAGGGAACAAAATTTCCCTACCTGAATCAACACATCATCCAGGATACTAGAGGGTCTTTTTACGATCCTGTCAGCCAGCTGCAATAACATGGAAGTGGGTCTAGCTCTTCCAATCCCCAACCTCTTATAGATTTCTAGGGGCATAAGATTTATGCTCGCCCCTAAATCACAAAGTGCTTTGGCAAAAGCGAAGTTACCAATAGTGCAAGGAATTGTAAAGCTCCCTGGGTCAGATAGCTTCTCAGCAATTGGTCTAGTCATAACTCCACTGCAGGTCTGAGTAAGAGTCACCGTGGCCAAGTCATGGAAATCAAATTTTCGGGATATCAAGTCCTTCATCATTTTTGCATAACCAGCCATCTCTTTCAAAGCATCTATCAATGGAATATTTACCTGGATTTGTTTTAACATCTCCAAGAATTTCTTGTATTGCTCCTCTTTTTGGTACTTAGCCAGCCTATGAGGGAATGGTGCGGAAGGTCTCTTATTTTCAATGATTTGGGATTGCTCTTTATCATCTGTCACCTCAACTACCTGTTCCTGGACTGTCTCAGCTTCTTTCTCAACCTCAATCTGAATGTTCTGTTGTTCCCGGGCAGGCTGGACTGTCACCTCTGTCAGTTTTGTTGACTCATCTAGCTCAATAGGCATTGGTATAAGTGTCTCAGCCTGTCTGCTTTCTCAAGCCCTCTCTTGCTCCACGTCTAAGTATCTGCCATTTCATAGACTCACTGCCATAAGTTGTTTTAGGCCTTGATCTTTTGGATTTATTTGAGTGTCTGCAGGTAATATCCTATGAGGATGATTATTTAGGGACATCGAAATCTAGCCCATCCGCACTTCAATATTCTTGATAGCTGAATCATGTGCATCTACTCTTTCACTAATTTTTGCATTAGACCCAATAACCTACTGCAGTCTAGCAAACCCATCTTCCTATCGTCCACCACGCTATTGCTGAGGAGGATGATACCCCTGCTGCTGATTTTGATTATTATATCCATGTGGCCTTTGGTAAGGTGCCATATTAATGGGAGGTCTCATTCCTCCCATGTTTCCATTGTTGAACTATGACTGGACTAGCTTCTATGGCTGCTACTACTGCTGACCCCAATTTTGACCACCGTGTATCTAGCTTCCATAGTTGGACATATAATTCATATCTTCAGGGTAGTGATGATGATCACCTTCTGCATTCCACTTGTTACCAATTGGCTGGCTAATTCAAGATGTACATAAGCCCCCATTGGTAGTATCTACAATATATACCTACTACTTCTACCCTGATTCTTCCACCTTTTTGGTGAGTATACTCATATGTGTCATTAATGTAGCCATGTTTTCAGCAAGAGTGTTGGATAGGTCTAAAGGCACTGAGTGCACCACTGGATTGATAGGTGCGTTCCTGGTTGTCCATCCTGAATTATACGCCATCTTATCAAGCATACTTTGGCTTTCTCTCCTTGTTTTTCTCAAAAATGCTCCACCAGCTGAAGCATCAACATTACCCTTTACGCAATCTGCCAAACCCATATAGAACCGCTTCCCCAACATCTAATCTGGAATACCGTGGTGTGCACATATAACCAACATCCCCTTGAATCTTTCCCATGTTTCATGCAGTGTCTCTATTGGTCTTTGTTTGAAATTCAAGATGTTATCAATTTGCTGAGCAGTCTTGTTGGGTGGATGAAAATTGTTCACACATTGCTTGAGTAACTCCTCCCAAGTTGTTATGGAATTAATGGGGTCTGAGTTTAGCCAGGTCTGATGTGACGACCTAAAGGGGTCATCACTTATTTTCTTACCCATTATGTACTTCTGAGGCCTTAAAAACCTCATCTAGGGTTGCCTTGATTTGCGTGCATAGTCCGAACGCGTAGCCGGAAGGCTTAGATATGAATTATGTGAGAAAAATGCTAAATTTTGATATTAAGTTGAATAAATTTGACTCCGGTGAACTTTTTGGGTAAACGTACCTGGACCCATGATTTGACGGTCCGGGAGGGTCCGTAGGAAAATATGGGACTTGGGCGTATGCCCAGAATCGAATTTCGAGGTCCTAAGTCCGAGAAATGACTTTTTGTGTGAAATTGTTTTTTCGAAATAACTAAGGAAATTGGAAATAAAATTTGATTAGAAGACTATGGTATGGGGTCCGTATCCGGCACTCGGTACAAGTCTTATATATAATTTGAGCACTTTCTGTAAAGTTTGGTTGAAAACGAACGTCGTTTGACGTGTTTCGGAATTAAAATGGGAATTTGATGTTTTATAAAAATTTGGAATAAATTATGAGTTTTGAGGCTTGATTCGATGTTTATGATATTATTTTGGCGATTTGATCGCACGGATAAGTCCGTGGGATATTTTTGAGGTTGTGTACATATTTGGTTTGGAGCCCCGAGGGCTCGGGTGAGTTTTGGATATGTGTCGAATTGCATTTTTGAACTTGTAAAAAATTTGGTATTTTTGCTTTTGTGATCTTCGCATTTGCGAAGATGAACCTCGCAATTGCAAGCTTGCAAATGCGAGCTTTGAGCCACAATTGTGAAGCCTTGGACCTGGGCATATGACCGCAAATGCGATCCAATTTCACGCAAATGCGAACAATGGATTTTTGGGCACTGATCGCAAATGTGATCCTTGTGCTCGCAAATGCGAATCTAGGCTGATCGCAAATGCGATCTTATGTTCGCGAATGCGAAAACTGGAAAATTAGTAAGGGTTTGCAAATGCGAACCCAGCTTTGCATTTCCCACATTTGGTCGGGGTTCGCAATTGCGAACCCCAATTCACAATTGCGACATCAGAGACCCAGCAATTTTTATACTTAGTCGATTTTCAACCATTTTTCACCATTCTTTCAAGACCCAAACCCCATAGGCAATTTTTCAAGGACAAAACTTCTTCCGAATCATTTGTAAGTCGATTTTTACTTAATTCTTTCAATCATTTGCATCATTTAACTTGTTTTCCACTTAAAATCAATGGATTTCAGGGGTGAAATAGGGGGTTTGGGGTAGAACCTAGGTTTTTTCTAAAATTGTGGCTTTGGACCTCAATTTGAGGTCCGATTTTAAAACAAATCATATATTTGGGTTCGTGGGGGAATGTGTAGCTGGATTTTGGTTCGAACCTCGAGTTTTGACCATGTTGGCTTGAGGGGTGTTTTGATCATTTTATCTAAATTTGCGTCTTAGTTGTAAATTAAATAGTAGAATTAGTTGTTTGAGATGTTATTTACGATATGTAATTGAAATGAATGGATTTGGGCCATTTGGAGTCGGATAATCGTGGCAAAAGAGTGATTTCAAGTTGATTTTTGGAGCCGGTTGAGGTAAGTGGCTTGTCTAACCTTGTGTGGGGGACATTTTCCTTAGGATATGATATTTGGTAATTGAATGCCTTGTACATGAGGTGACAAGTGCGTACTCGAGCTAATTGTTGAAAATCCGGTTTTTACTTAAGATATTGAGACCGAGTTTCCTTCGAATTTGCTTTATTCTACTTGCAATTATAACCTGTGTTAGATTAGAAAGGCATGTTTGGTTGATTTAAATTGCCTATTTGCTTAAGTTGCCTTAATTGTACTACGTGAAGCATGTTACGTTAGATTCCCGTAGCTCCCCCCTTATTTGTTTACTTTGGGACTACGGGTTAGATTCCCGGTAGATCGCCCCTGCACATTTACTTTGGGACTACAGGTTAGATTCCCGGTAGATTTTCCCACACACACATTGATAAATGGACTACAGAACGGTATCCTGGGAGATCCTCGTTATTGGTACTGATATTGAGCTGTTTCACTCTGTGTTTGCCTTATTTTCTGCGTGTTATAACAGGTAGAGTTCTATTTATAATAGTAGATGAATAGTTTTTGCAACTATTCAGTTTTTCATTTTTGACACCTCATTAAAAATTTTGCTCTCTCTTCCTTAATTTGTCCACGTCAGTCTTTCTTTTCTCTTCATATTTCAGAAAATCCTACATATTTTCTGTCTTTCTCTTTGATATTCTTACTCACTTTCTTTCTCCAAGATGTCATTACTCACCTTCTTTCTCAAAGATTTTATTAGTTCAAGTGTTAAACAATATTTTTAAATTGTCAATTGTTTTATACATCTATTACTCTATAAAATCTTATTTAAGATCAACAATATCTCAAGAAAGATTAAATGAGTTGGTTATATTATCAATTGAACATAATCTATTAGAGAAAATCAATATAAAAAAAATTATTAACAACTTTGTATCCGAAATAAAAACATATCTTATAATTTTCTTTTAAAAATTAGGCCTCATATTAAACTATAGCCTTAGGCCCCGTATGTGTTTGAGCCGCCCCTGCATAGACATGAGATCTGAAATCTCATCTGAATTTGCAGGCATATCAAATACCAATAAATAAGTTTTTTTTTTAAATTAAAAAACCAATAAATCTAAAGTGTTCTATAGACGTGTAATTAAGTAATCAAGCAAAAAGTGCCGCAATAATTCCATATTCGACCTCCACGTTACCAATCACAGAAATCCACGTCACATGTCCAGCTGGTTTAGAGTTTTGAACAGGTATAGACCATTTTCGACCTGTCTGACTTTGACTAAATTTGAAAGGGCGAGAGAGAGAGAGAGAGCAGAAGATAAAGTAGTATTTAAGATGGAAATAATTTATGATGACATGGTTAGGGTTTTGCCACGTATATTCATGCAAAGCTAGTTGTACTAATTTAATTAAAATGACAATGAGCCTTAGATTAGTTTAATCGTTAAAACCCTAATCCGGCATTAATTAATTAAACCCACTAAACACTTGGAACTTCTTCCCACCAATCAACAAAAAAGAGAATACAGACCAATTAAACAAGTTGTTTCTTCTTTCCTTTTCTGATCATTGACGACCTCGTTTTCAATGATTAAGGTAAATGGCGTAACAGATTATTTAAATGGTCAGAACATAAAAGGAGTACACCAATTTCGGATGCTGGGTCGTCAAATCATTACACAAATAGACAATTATATTCATTATTTACTTTTTTTTTAGTTATGTATATAGATTATATATAAATATATTCATCTAATACATAACAACAACAACGACCCAGTGAAATCTCACTAGTGAGGTCTGGCGAGGGTAGTGTGTACGCAGACCTTATCCCTACCCCGAAGGAGTAGAAAGACTATTTCCAAAAGATCCTCGGCTCAAGAAGACAAAAAGACAAAAGGGGACAATATCAGTAACATCACAGAAATAATATGAAAAATAGGAACAACATGCAATCAAGAAAAAAGATACAAAGCAAAAGCGAAATAGTATATATACCAGACTAGATCACAAACTCATGACATAAGGCAAGACTCAACTGCCTCCTACCCTACAACCCTAATACTCGACCACCACGTGGTCCTATCAAGTGCTATGTCCTCGAAAATCTAAAGCCTCGTCATATCCTGCCTAATCACCTCCCCCCCAATACATCTTAGGCCGCTCTTTACCTCTTCTCGTGCCTTCCACAACTAGCCGTTCGCACCTCCTTATCGGAGCATCTGGGCTTCTCCTCTGAACATGCCCGAACCATCTGAGCCTCGCTTCCTGCATTTTGTCATCAATGGGAGCCACGCACACCTTCTCTCGAATATCATCATTCCTAATCTTATCTATCATAGTATGCCCCCACATCCACCTCAACATCCTCATTTCTGCTACCTTCATCTTCTGGATATATGATTTCTTAACCGGCCAACACTCAACCCCGTATATCATGGCCGGTCTAACCACCGCTTTGTAGAACTTACCTTTGAGTATCGGTGGCACTCTCTTGTCATATAATACTCCAGATGCTAACCTCCACTTCATCCATCCTACCCCAATACGGTGTGTGACATCCTCGTCGATCTTCCCTCCCCCTGAATAACCGACCCAAGGTACTTGACAATTAATGAGATAAATATATAGTAGTAATAAAATCGAGTTAAAATTAAGAGGAAGAATTAACATATATTTGGGTTAAAATTTACTTTAAGTGATTGGGTGAGCGTATATTTGGGTTAATTCTTCCACTCAATATTAACTCGATTTTATTACTACTATATATTTGTTTCATTAATTGTCAAATAGCCTACGCAAAACTAGGTCGTAAGCAGATTTCTAGAACCATAGTACCTATTTAATCAGGATAATGGTTTTCGATTTCTATTGCAAAGCAATTTATGTTGGTCATTTGACGAACTTCTTATGGGAGTATATGGTATACAACTTTGCTCTTGCTGTAAATAAAGTAGAGTAGAGTAGCAGTGGCGAAGTCAGAAAATTTATTAAGAGGTGTGATTACGTCTAACTATGCCTTATAAAAAGGACAATGCGGACGTTGCAAATATAACCCGAGTATTACGCCCGGGGTCGAATCCACAGAGAGTTAACCGATCAATTACTATCTTCAGACCCACTAACTCTTCAGAACCAGCTTCCCAAATAGTTGAATCACAGTTGATGGTTCCTTTAGTAACTAAGATTGCAAGTAAATTAAACAGCTGTAAATTAAAACGCTAAGGTTGTAAACAATGATGAGAAAAAGCTAAGGTAAAGATTTCCC